>JAEMOT010001637.1:164471-187281 GCA_019297695.1 Apostasia ramifera | reverse complement strand
CATCTATAAAAACCACTGAACAGTTCCATACGAGAAGAGAGCAAGAGAAAAGAGGGGATACACAAAAGAGGCACCGGGCAGCGAGACTCTCTCTGGCCAAGAGGATTTTTCGATTGTAACAGGACTCCGGCTGAGGAGTACCTGGCTCCTTCTTCTTCTCCCTCTTCTTCTTCTTCTTTGACTCTTCTAAAAGCATTGTACAGCCATAAAGGCTATCATTTTCTTATTAGTGAAACTTGTTCGCTGATCGCCTGGTGGACATAGGAGATTTTCTCCCTGAACCACCTTAAATCTCTGTGTGCTTTTCTGGTTGCTTCGGACTAAATCTTCTCCTTGAGCCTCTATTAACAGGCTCACCACCTCCTTTGCGCGCCGCCGTCTTCCGGAACTCTCTTTCTTTGGTGTTTCTTGGGATCCCCACATTCCTACGTCAACACTATAAAAGGGTGATCAACGCCAAAAATCCGTTGAAGGTTCTGGTGGAAGGATTTGGGCAGAGAATGAAGGAGAAGGGTTTGGTGGTGCTCTCGGCCACTGCGCCGCCGAAGGATAAACGCGTCAGAGAATGGAGGAGAAGGGGTAGGTGGTGCTCGGCCACTGCGCCGCCGAAGGATTAACGCGCACTCAGCTTACAATATAAAAACTACTTGAAATTAACTCGATATCAAAATTATCGGCTCCACACAAAATGACTCCATTTTTAGTCAACTCAAAATCCAATTCAAGTTAACTCCAAAAAAAAAAAAAAAAAAAAAAACATTTTTAAGATAGCAAATATCATCTAAGATTTGAGAATAATAAATTTTTTTTGATAACTTAAAAAATTGAAAAATTTACATATTCTACCGTAAAGTTAAACTTTTTATTTATTTCATCTCAAAATTAAATATTTATACTTATCACATTGTACTTTTAATATATAATTACAAACATCACTTCTCCATAATAATAAATATTTAAATTTTCATCTCCTAAGATAAATAATTAGACTTTTTTCAATTTGATGGAAAAGGTAATGTCTGTAATTATCTATTTAAAGTATGAAGTAATAAATATAAATATCTAACTGAAATAAGTAAAAAACATAACATTAGTAGTGAAATAAATAATCAAAAAATAAAAAGATAAATATCATCTATAAGTCCCTGAGATTGAGAATAATACTTAAATGAGTTCACAATTTTAAAAAATTTTCAAAAAATTCCTTGAAATTGATATTAATATTTTAATTAAATATCTTTTATTTAATTTGATATTTTTTCATCTTTTGTACATTAAAATTAAAATTTTAAATGTAAAATGATAAAAACATCTTTCTTGTCCTCACTATGGACTCACCCTGAAATTTATCATGATGTTCTAACTCAACCCCAAAGTCGACCAAAACACAAATATTTAACATAATCAAACATTCATTCCTAACACCAAAATATTATAAAAAAATTCAGACTGCAATGACTTTCTTTTATCAACAATAATCTCACCATTCTCATCATAAAATAATGAAGAACAACAACAACAACAACAACAATCTTTGAAAACAAAATAGCATTAGTTACATGAAATTCACTTCACTAAGCTTTTCATAAAGCAGTGCAACCTGTAAGCACAAGTGATTCAAAATCTTGTGCAATGATCATCACTATTTTTTTTATTGTACCTTAAAACCTCTCATATTTATGCACAAAGACCTCTATAAGTCGACAATGAGACCAAATCATCTTAAATATCCCTCAAGAGAGTGATTTTAACTAAATCACATTCAAGCATGAGAAAACTCATGCATTTTTTAGTATGTTGATATACATTGGAATAAGGACCTAAAAAATTTACATCCTCACTTGTCTCCAATTGCCCAAGCTTATGTAAAGAAGCTCAAAAACCATAACTTTTACCAAGAAGAACTTATGAAAATCATAGGATTTCGAGAAAGAAAGAAGAGATCAATCCAAGAGGACAGACCTGGAAGAAGATGATGATGATTCACCAAGTGAGACAGAAGCTAGGGAGGATGCCCATGCTCCAGCGCTCTTAGCTCCTTTGTGGAAATTTCTTGTCTTGTTGGAAAGACTAATAAGCTTGCTCCATGCTCTCTTCACATCAGTAAAGATCACATGATGGCGGCAATATAACATCCATGAAGCATTGATTTGGGAGATGATTTTGGGGAAGAAATAAGCAAATGCCCTTATTATAACAAAAAGTAGAGAAAAAGTGAGATAAGGTTCATTCTCCATATATTCCCTAGCCGATTTCTCCCACGGTTGAAGAACCTTTTTGTTGTTCTCTTTGGCCTGTTCGACGGAGAAATATGCAACCGGATGTTGTCCTATCGCAAGAAAACAAATTACAATGTAGAAGTTTCTCAAATATGTCGCACTTTCCTAGTGTATTTACAAATCAGCCAAAAAAATCATAGAAATTACATAGTACGCATCTATAACATGTAAATATCATATTTCACATACTTTAGTTATTCATCTTGAAGTTGTATAGAATTACTTTCAAACTGTGTTTACAAAACAAGGAAGCAAATTTTCACTATATAAATATATATATATATATACAATTATTCACCTTGATATCCCCCCTCCACAACTAGGGATCAATTTCGATTTTCCAAACACCACCTTCTAAGGCCTCAACTCGAGTCCGATGAGCCCAAGTTGCACAAGCCTAGACCAAAACCTCAAAAACCAACTTTCAGTCATGAAGAGGGAAACCCCTCTACCAACTCGCAACTTCTTAAGTTGTAGGCGTGGGCCTTCAGTTCCTCACTCCACATGAGAGTTTCTGACCCCCTAAAACTGGGAGGGAGTAGGGCTGTTAATTTCACTCGAAGATTGATTGACAGTTGAGTTAAATCTTGTATCGAATCGTAGCAGATAAGTTTCAAACGAGCTGACTAATAAGCCACTTTTATGGCTTGGTATTTTTACTTATTTAATCTCAAGCCAACATAGCATCAAAATCAAACCTATTCAAGCTCACAACAATTTATCAAAAAGATAATAAATCATGTATTTTATAATTACATAAAACACAACATTATATATAACTAAGTCGTTTGCAACTTAATGGCTAGTTTTTGAGAGGCATACTCCTTTCACGCCAAATCCATGCATGTTCCCCCTTTTATCCCTTTCTGTAGCAGCACAAAAATATTTTTTTAAAGGAGTTATATTTCAAGCTGGTTTGAAATGAGTTCGAGCTCAACTGAACTCGACACAAATTAACTCAAGCTAGCTTGAAATCAAAATCTCGTGATCTATGACTCAATTATGAGCCATTTAAATTTCTTCTATCGAACTGACACTGGTTTGGCTCAAGAACAGATCGATAACAGGCTAATAGCCTTAGGAGGGAGGTGCGACACTATTCACCTTAATAGTTGCCTAATTCACCTTCAGGATAGTTGTCTTAATATGCTTACGTCATTTCTAACCAATGTTAGGATAGAAGATATCTAACCATATTAATCCAAAAGCCAACATACAAAACACATTGACTATAACATTAACATACAACAGACCATTTTAATGGGGCAATAGACTGAATATTCACTTTTGAGAAAAACATGCTGACAACACTTAACCATCATGTTGAATAGAATTTTATAGATTTTGAGTGTATCCAATGAAATTTCTGTAACTTGAATAACTGATATGGAAATAGACGAGATCATTATGGCACCTGGCACTTATGACAAAGAACTAAACCAAAAGATATTACTTCTTATTTACAAGGGAAAAACTAACCGGTAATTTCTCTATAGAAATGTATGAGTGAATTGAGGTCTTTCGAGCCATGATATCTTATCCTTGTAGTTTTATTGGCCAACAAGAAAGATGGGAAACTATGAACTCCATATCTTGAAAAAGCACTGCAAAAAATAAATGAGAAAGGGTGCAATTTAAGAATACATCATTGTTAGTAAAAAAACAAAGAATACATCATTGCTTGAAAGGAGAATCAGTACCTTGGCATTGCAAAAGACTCTTCAACTACTACATGCCTCGTTTCCGGAAACATGAAGCTAAGTGCATCAAAAGTGGATTTAATCTTTTGCGAGAATGGGCACCACGATGCAAGGAAAAGAACAGAAAAAAATGCGCCATCCTTCATATGAATCAACTCTTGATCAAGAGTATCGCTTTTAACCTATAATATTGGGGAAATGGAGTCATTTTGTTATCAAGTAAAATAAAGCCATAAACTTTCATCTTAAGCAGTAGGCAGTTTATAGCTCATGAGAAATTTGCTAGCAAGTTTTAAAACTCAAGTATGGTTCAACTCAGGTAACATCCATCACTTTATAACATCCAAAAGAGTCATTGCCATATATTTATTTATTGATAGTGATCTGGATTACCTCCTCTTGGTTCTCCATTGTGACCTTACTTCAATGATAACTATTAAATCTTGTCACTAACTGACCTGAAGCTCAGCATAGGTTACAACAACAACAATAACAACCAAGCCATAATCCCACTAGGTGGGGTCGGCTACATGAATCCTTTGTTTCCACTGCGCTCTATCAGTTACCAAATTTTTATCTAAGTTTAAGTAACTAAGATCACTCCTTATAGTTTCTTGCCATGTCTTCTTTGGTCTCCCTCTTCCTCTTTGTACATGGGCAAAATCCAATAACTCAATTTTTCTAACTGGAGCTTCGATTGACCTACGATTTAGATGTCTAAACCATCTAAGCCGACTTTCTCTAAGTTTATCCTCAATTGATGTAACACCAACTTTCTTTCGGATATACTCATTTCTCATTCTATCCTTTCGTGTATATCCACACATCCACCTTAACATCCTCATTTCTGCAACATTTATTTTATTTGTATGTTTCCTCTTTGCAGGCCAGCATTCAGCACCATATATCATCGCCGGTCTTACTACAGTTTTATAAAATTTACCCTTAATTCTGGATGAGATTTTTCTATTGCACAATACACCAGAAGCATTTCTCCATTTTACCCATCCTGCTTGAATCCTGCTAATAATGTCATTATCTATTTCGCCATCATTTTGTATAATTGATCCAAGGTATCTAAAGCGCTCACTCTTCTTGACAATTTGATCACCAATTGTCACATCTCCAATATAAGTATTTCTTTTTTGACTAAATGTGCACTCCATATATTCAGTTTTTGATCTACTGAGATGAAAACCTTTAGATTCTAGAACATTCCTCCAAAACTCTAGTTTCGCTTTAGCTCCCTTTTTAGTTTTCTTAATAAGAATAATATCATCTGCGAAGAGCATACACCAAGGTACTTCATCTTGGATATGTCCAGTCATGACTTCCATAATCAAAGCAAAAAGATACCGACTTAAAGCCGAGCCTTGGTGTAATCCAACTGTAATAGAAAAATCCTTAGTCAAACCTCCTTGCGTCCGAACACAAGTAACAGCTCCTTCATACATGTCTTTGATAACTTGAATATAAGCAGTGCAAATCTCTTTTTTTTCTAAAACTCTCCAAAGTACTTCTCTTGAGACTTTATCATAAGCCTTTTCTAAATCAATAAAAACTAAATATAGGTTTTCCTTTCTCTCCTTAAATTTCTCCATTAAACTTCTTAATAAATGAATGGTTTCTATAGTAGATCTACCTGGCATAAAACCAAACTGATTCTCAGCATAGGTTATGGTCGAAAAATAATTTTATATTTCAAAACGCTTCCTGACATGCAAGCTTATTTGCTTTGCAATGTGAAGCTCAGCATAAAAACTTTTTTTAAAACCTTATACGATTTGAACTCCAAACCAATAGCTCTAATACTATATCAAATCTCTAATTACCAACTGGCCTAAAAGCTTAAGCTTAGAGGTTATGGCCCAATAATAATTTTATAATAACCTCCCTTGTTTTCTAAATTTTCAAAAAAAAAGGGATATTGGTAGCCAAACTAAAAGTAATAATCAACAAGGAGAATTTAATTTCCTACAGACTAGGAGAAGGAAGGTATTTGATTCACGTAGAAATTATATACAACTTATTTACCTAAGCTCGTGCAAATTGAGGCACGTACCAGTAAATGTATTACTTTTAAGAGATACAAACAGAAGATTCATATTAGACAACCACACATTAAAATATTTTAAGTTAATAATATGGCTTAAGCTATAATAAAATTGAGTAATATCGCACTTCCTAGATTTTATGATGTGGAATGAGCAATAGATCAATCAGTTCATGTCCTATAAGACAGACGAATAAAAATATCCAAAGCACATATCCCGTAATTAAGATTAGAATTATCAGGTAGAAATGAAGATTTAAGGTTAAATCTCAAATACTTACATGTGGGAAATGACAGCCAAATCCCAACAACAAAAACCAATAAGGAAAGACCAAAGTTGGACGACACAAACAGCATGAAAACTTCTGGAATTGTAATGATAAAGTTAAGGTGGCTGAGGACTAAGTTGATAATGGAGGTCAAGAGAAGCTTCTCTCAGAGCTCTTCATCAGATTCCTAATTCTATTCACAAGAATGACAAATGTTTGTGACTCATAGATGCAATGATCTACAAGACAAGCTAAGTACACCAATAGTAGGTTTTCATAAATACAATTCCAATATATCAATAGTAGATTTTCATAAATACAATTCTACCTGTTTGTTGATGGTGGAAGTGTACAACTTCGATGGAAAGATTTACACAGGAAGTGAGAGAAAATACAAATATAAAGGAAAGAAAAGAATGAAGAAAAGACTTTAGACATGGAAAACCTTTCAACTGGGAATAATCACGAATTAGAATACTCCAATATCAGTTTGCTCGAGTACAAGGAGGTGAAAGTAGAAGAGTAGGAGGAATAAGTCCCATGAGATAGTTTCTTTAGGTTCTCTCTTAGACTTTAATGCTTATGATTGCTATTCTTGGCCTTAAATGACACCTCCAATTTTTATGTGGTGTTGAGTGGTATTGAGTGCTTCAGTGATGCAGATCATGACCAGTTCATCTGTGGTGATTTGGATGAACTAAACTCAAATAGGATCAATTTGGGTTGAATCGAGTCTAGTCAAAAGTCAAATGGAACAAGTTGAGGCTAAATGAATTAAAAAGGGATGGAGCCAAATACGAGGAGCTAAACTGAAATCATTTAATTAAATCCCTATCCCTGCAGGCAAATGTTACTACTCATGGCCATATTCAAAAGTTTTTGATTAAGGAGGGAGGGTTTCCACCATCAGATGATTCTTAGATTACTCTATAGGATTTGCAGCAACTATATCCATAATTTAGGTGGTAACATTTGTCTTGGTGCTCAACAAAGTTGAGCTTTTGGAGCCAAAAGCATTGATGCGGAACATCCACAATATCGCTTTCGCCAACGTCAACATCAACACCCCTAGTAGGGGTTCGATATTAGGCTCCTGTCATTTTAGTTCATTTACAAACACTAGTTATCTTAGTTTATTTTATTTCATTTGAATGACTTGTAGTGAGAAAATATATATTTGTGTGTTTAATTTCATTTGGACTTAGAGGATATGTGCTAAAATTATTCCACTGAAATAGTAAGTGAAACTGTTCACAAAGTTATTGCAAAAAGCTAAAAACAAAGCTTTAAGGCCGTCGTCAAAGGTAGCTTTAAATTGAGGGATTACCAAGCAATTTTCCCAAAACTTATCAAGTTGCCGGCTGGTGGGTTTTGCAGGTAATTAGAGAGAAATAGATAAGGCAAGAAGGTCTTTTGGATTTAATTGGCGGGTAGACTAAGGGTCGTATCTGATGTTTCCTCCTCTAATGTATCTGATGTTTCCTCCTCAAATCCAATAGATTTTGTTCGACCCAACTAGATCTAATCGCTCATTCAATGGATTAATAGCTCAGATTGCCTCAAAACATGATTGAACCTAATATCGAGTATTTAAAGACGAAATCAGATAATTTTGGGAAGCTTTTGATTAGATTTTCATATAGATTGCAGCCACCAAATAAGTACTCATTAGCCATTGGAGATAGATCCATTCTAGCACACAAGGGGATAGAAATCATCGTTCCTACAGTTTGAGCACAGCTGAAGAGATTGATAGAGTGATTTGAGTCCATCACCATATCTTCTACTTGCTTTCCACTACTTTTTTATTTTTGTTTGTATCTCTTTCTTCGCCTAAAATGCTTTCATTTTTCTCTTTATTTTTTTGTGGACAGAATATTATTTCTTCATTAATGAATGTTTTATTTTCTAGTCATTATTATTTTTCATTACAACAATTAAAAAAATATAAAAATGTTAGCTTTGTTTCTATTATTTATTACATGCTACATAATTAGAATTAGAAGTTTTAATTCTCCTCGTATTCGTTTTAATTTTTAATTTATTATTAAAAACTCTTCTTTTCATGCATCGGTTTCTTATCTTGTGCATCATTGTAATTAATCTCCCTACATAATAAATAATCTTCACATCGAAATGTGAATATTGAGACTTGATCATTACGAAGACTTGGTCCCATACAATATTATGTGGAGATCAATTTATTTCCATTGCATATTAGGCATATTATTTTTCTGCATTTGTAGGTATATCATAGACCTTTTGTGCCTACATCACTTATTCATGGTTTTCTTTTCTAGTTTATCTCGTGGGATTGAAACGACTCTGTTGTGTATAGCTATCTGTTAATAGTTGACTATTGACAGTCTATCGACTTCTAGTGTTGAAGCGTCACTTAGGTACACATGTAAAGCCCAAATCTGATAAATGAACTTTTCATTTGAAATCAAGTAGATTATATGGGAAACTTACTTGAACTATAAGTAATAGAAGATGAAAACAAAAGACTGAAAGCTCAAACCAAGTCCTAACACCATCTGGTACATTCTGATCAATTTACCTAGTACAAAACAAAGTAAATAAAGATTCTCCAAAACCATTAGCTATCCTAACAAACATATAAAGAACATTAGTAAAATTTTCTTTTTCTTGCTTGTTCAAACCATCAATCATTTTGCCATTATAAAAAAATGAATAATGAACATTGGTGTGTATTCACTCAAAAATGATGTGAACGTCTAAATAAATCCATGCAATGATCATTGGATACTAAAGTTTGATCCTAAAAGGCACATAACCAATCTACAATCTCCATCTAAAATAACCCATTTTCTAAAAATACATGGGAGAAAAACAACATTATGTTGGTTCCTCTCTTGTTATGGTGTTTAGACATTTAGCAATTGATTTAAGTTAGTTTATGACTAATAATTTTTTGCTTAAGTTTGTTAATTTCAAGGAATATCTATTGTCATCAAGATGAAATGTTTTCATCTCAAACATGGACTTAATTGTGATATATCAACGAAATGGAGCTTAAAGATTTATTTTATCACTGTTGTTGCTCATTCTCTATAATTTACTGCTCTTCCAGATCGTAGATTAAGTTTTAATTGTATTAAGTTGGGTAAATAGAAGTTTTAGCACATAATTTTGTAAAACTGCAGCTCCACTGCATTTGATCGATCACTTGATTAATCAAAATGCTTGATCGATCAAAGTGAGTGAACTGCCACTGCTTGATCAATCAAAAACAACTGCTTCAGGAAGCGAACCTCGTTTGATCGATCAATTGATCAAAGACAATGGACCCTTTAGCTTGATCGATCAGAGAAACTCTGTTAGTTGAAATCTCTACAGGTGTTGATCGATCAAAGATGACTAGAATTTAGCCATTAGACTTCAATGACTAGCAGCTTGTTCAATCACTTGAACGATCCAAGGCCGCCAGCCCTGGCTTTTACTAGCTTTTGGAGCCTCCCCTATTTAAGAAGGTGAGCTAGGTTCTTGCCCTTCTTCTTGGCATTTTGAAAACTCAAGCATTCTTATCTAACTCACTCACCTCTCACAAATTCAAAAAGTGATCAAGGGCTTTTTGGGAGGTGATCAAGCAAATATTCACAGCATTGATACTCAAGCTCTCTCTTTCTCTCACATTCAAGCTCAACATTTGAAGAGATGAGTGGGTCATTTTTTTCTCTTGTTTTTTTGATTATTTCTATCAAATTCCTCTCCTTCTTGTGCTTATTTGTAATTCTTGTAAAGAGAAGAAGAGAATTTTTCTAATAGTTTAATAGGTTAGGTTTTGATGCGCACTTCCTAGTGTACAAAGTCCCATCAGCTAATCTTAGATATTTCTTATACAGGCTTTTCTGCCTAGAGCGAAAGAGCTTTAATTAGTGATAGCTTGATTTTTGATTGGTTGCCATTGACTAAGCTCAAGAATGAGCCGAATCACATTAAATTTCTTGTGTTATTTTTCTTGTTACATTTTTATTTGCTTCCACTTATTATTGCTATTGCGTTATTATTTTTCACACTAACATTTAATTTAGTAAATTTAAATTCACTAAAGTTTTTATTATGGGTCTATTTACCACCCCCTAGACCCATACCAATCCTACACATTAAACCTTCAATATATCCAATAACACGATTAAAAAATCAAAAGTTAGGCCTCATTTGGTTGGAGCCTAAGAAAACTACAAACTCCTTCAAAAACACTTTAATTAATATATAACATTTATTTCACATCATACAAAAATTTAAATATAAAAATACAACTTTATTTCACAACCCATATAAATTTTAATTTTAAAAAATAATTTTATTCATAATGTACACATTCTTAAATAAAATCTACTTTATTTAATATCCAATACAATCTTCAATAATAAAATAATTTTATTTCATATCATAATATTTAAATATTTTCTCTTTCTCTATCTTAAAAAATTCAAAACATTTTAAAAACATACTCCAATCAATGAAACTTAAGATTATTATTAAAATATCAACAAGAATCCCCGGGAGTAGAACAAGGAAAATAGAGAATATAAGGAGAAATGGACAAGACAGAGTTAAGAGCAGTGGAGACTAGAGGAAAAAGACAACAATTACACACCTCTACCTTCATTAAAAAATCACATTCTTATAATATAAACGAGTAAGAATTACACACCTCTACCCAGGATCCGCGATCACTTACAGAAACATAACCGTATCATACCATATAGGTTTAGTCGTTGTTTCACCCATCAACAGATCGAAACCCAAATAGAAGAGGAAGAATACCAGGAGAAGAAAAACTAACAAATCAGCAAAAAACCCTAAATTAGACAGCCAAGCCCCATGACCTCAAAAGGAGTCGTGAAACAAAACCCAAAATCCCAAAATGTTGGAAAATAAATAAAAGGCGATCATCGAACTGAACCGGAAAGCGAGAATCGGGAAGGCAAGATGCTTTACCTCCTCAGGCAAAAAACGATGGATCCAAAGTGGGCACTCCGATCTAAGCACATCCACGACACCAACGATGTCGGATTGAGGGCAGACTGGCGGCGCCGGGGAGCATCCGCAGTATTGCAGCAAAGACATAAACGTAAATGGAAAGAAGGTGAAGAAGAAAAGCCGCCACCGATAAACCGACATGGGCGATGGTAGATCGCGGAGATTGATGAACGGAGACTCTTGGGGCTGGCCTCCTCTCCGCCGCTCTCTTACTCTCTCCTCCCCTTCTCCCCTTATCCCCTTATCCTACTTCCCTCTCTCTCTCTCTCTCTCTCTCTCTCTCTCTCTCCCCTTCGCTTCGCTCCGCTCCTTTAAATGCGCGAATAGCAAGAGCGACGTGTTGCGAGACTCTCCGATGTCAAACAAAAAGAAATTGCAGGTTGGGGTAGAGCTGTCAAAAAAATTCGATCTCGATTTTGGCTCAAAATTAAATTAAAAATTTATATCTTGATCACACTCTAATTCAAAAAATAAATAAAAATATTTAATTTAATTTTTATTTGAATTAAATTTAAATTATTTATTATTAATTTAAATTTTATTTGAGCTAAAGTGAATCTGATTTTTAATTAAATTTTAATTTTTTATTTAAATATTATGAATAAATATATTTATTCACTTAATCAGCTTAAATTATAACTATTCACTCTGATCTATTATTTAAAAATAAAAATAAAAAATAATTTACAATAAATATAATTTAAATTCTAATAAAGATATAATGAAGTCTTCCTGTAAACTACCGAAAAATTTATATACTAAATCTAATTATATATATAAATAATTTTTTTTAATCTTTTTAATCGATCTGATTTCGAGCCATCTCGATCTGATCCTATGCCGGCTCAAGATTGAATTGATAAAATTTTTGAACAAAAAAATAACTCGTTAATCAATTTGATCCAAAATTTGATTCAACTTTGAGCAATTTTATACCAAAATTAACATTGGGCTTCAGCGTTAATTGCAAGTAGGTCTCAAATTTTTACATTTCACAATTTTAGTCCTTGACGCTGGGGTTAGCGCTGCCGTTAGGCCCCTCAGGAAACAGCGTTATTAAATTATATGATGCTTCCTATTCTACCCTTGCTTTGTCTTATTCACCCTGCAGCCCTCCCATTCTCTTTTTACCAATTACTCCTTTCATTTATTTCTTTTTTTACTTCCCTTATAAATTTAAAATTGAATTGAAGCTTGGAAGTTAAATAATTTGTTTTTAAAGGTCATCCTAAATTAAAAATTAGTTTAAAAATGAAATTATAATTAAATTATAAATTTTAAAACTTTATAATAAAATAATTTAAAATTATACATTTTAAATCTTAAATTTATAAAAAGGGGAGAAATGATGTAAGAAGAGAAAAATTAAATCACAAATTTTTATTTAAATTTATAGTTTTTATTTTATTTTATATTTTAAAAGTGAGAGAAATATGTGAGAAAGTTGATTAAATAATATGTTTCATATAGATTAATTAAATCAAATTTAATTAATTGTAATTATGTACATAATTTAGGATTATGTACATTTATGTCTTTTTAATTTTAAAATTAATCAAGAAGGCTTTTTAGTTTGAGGTATTGTAAAAATAGGTTTTTGGCATTGATAAAAGAACTCAATAAAAAATATTTTTTCAATTAGTAGACTAATTTAATTAATTTAAAAATTAAATTAATATTTTAAATAAAGATAAAATCTAAAAAATATATTAATTAGATAAATATTATCTATTAAATACTTTAATTAATATCAAAAAAATTTATTTATACTTTATTTTAATCTAGAAGATTAACTTGATTAATTTAGAAATTAGAAGTACTTAAATGTAATATACCTAATTTAGAGGAACATTTACAAGATAATAATTTCACTTTTTAAATGGTATAGTTTTGCAATTTTACAACTTTTTTTGGCTTAGCGGCGTTGGAGCGGTCAACCGAATTGGGTGATATGATTGATAAATGATAATCCACCAATTTAATAATGTTAAATTACATTTGAGTTTGTAAGTATAACACACCTTTTATATAGATCTAACTTTTAAAAATCAATTCATATAAGTTTTTTTATCAATTTAGTTTTTTGAAGGACCCTAACTTATTTCTATCATTCCATGCAGTCCAAAGGCTAAAAAAATGATTTCTACCAAAAATTTAATGACTCTACAGGTGAATAATTAAAATATTTCTATCATATATAACTCTTATTATTTCTAATCTTATATCACTTCTTTTTTCTGTCTTAATTTTACTTCTTTTAGATTATCATTTTACCTTTAAATATGATATAAATATAAATTAATATACTTAATTTAAATAAGTATGGTAATTATTTAATAAATTGTACATTATTAAAGCTAGCATTATATTATTTTATTTACATAATATAAATTTTTACATCAATTTACTCTCACAAAAAAATCCTAATTTTTTCTAATTTTTTTTTATGTACTCAAAAGGAAAAACTTATAATTTTTATCTAAAATTTAAAAACTTTAATTGTTTATAATAATCATAATATAACTATTTCTTGTCTTATTTCATCATTCTAATCATACTCTTTTTATTCATATAATTTTTTCTTATGTATAAGTTAAAAAAAATTCTCTTATCCATTCAAAAAAGTCAAGTAAAATGGTGAAAAAAATAAGATGAATTTAATAAAAAAGTTAATAATAATATGTGAAATAAGGCCCTGTTTGGCGCGAGGACCAAAATATAGACCAAAATGGTACTAGTTTAAAAAAATAATAACAATAATAATAAATAAATTTTTTTAATCATTCTATATAAATTCTAATAAAAAAAATATTATTTTACCTCACATACTCAATAATTTTTAATAAAAATATATATTTTATTTCACATCCTAGACCAAAATAGTCGATTTTAATATTTTGATCTAAGATGTAAAATAAAGTAGATATTCTTATTGAAAATTATTGAGTATGTGAAGTAAAATAATGTTATCTTATATTAAAATTTGTGTAAAATAATTAAAAAAATTTATTTATTATTATTATTATTATTATTTTTTAAATTAGTACTATTTTGATTCTGATTTAATCCTCGCGCCAAACAGGGCCTAAGAGACCAACTTTGTAAATTTATGTGAAATGTTTCAAATAAGAGGATCTATGAAACATTCAGGCTAAACTTAGAAGTCTAATTGTAATTCATCCATTTAATTATTACCCAAAATTTAATCTGCAATTAGCTGTTTTTTTTTTACTATTTTTATCTCAGTTCGCCCTCCTCCATTCCTTTTTAAAAAGGACGAGCGATTAGGGTTTGGTCCTCTCCCTGTTCCTCGCATCTCTCATCTTGCTCTTCGCGGAGTTCCGTTCACCGTCCTCTCTGCTTTCCCTTTCGCTTCGCGAGGAGGTCGAGGAGGGAGGAGAGGGAGGGAGAGAGAGAGAGAGAGAGGGAGGGAGTGAGGGAGAAGGCTTTGAGGGTTTCGCATCTGGGGTCGAGGGAGGGGAGAAATGAGGGAGATCATCAGCGTCCACATTGGGCAGGCAGGGATCCAGGTCGGCAACTCCTGCTGGGAGCTTTACTGTCTCGAGCACGGGATCCAGCCCGATGGCATGATGCCGAGGTTTGCATGCTTCTTTTCGGACTACTTGTTTACTTTTTTATGAGTTTAGATGACTCCAAATTTCTGCCGGCGTGGATTTTGGTTATCTGATCTAGATTTGTGCATGTATGTATTTATTTATTTCGTTGATTCGTATTGGACTAGTGTGGTTTTAGATCCTTTTAGTCTTGCGATTTCTGTCCTCAGACTTGGTTTGAATGCTGCTTAAATCCTAGTTTTTCCGATCTGATTGATTGGCTAGGTTTTCAATTTCAATAATTTGGTTCGGCATTTTAATGTCAATAATATGTTATTGTTATTTGTTACGTATTATCTGCTAGTTTTTTAATGGTTTGGTGGTTTATCCTTTCCACTGGAACGGTTATTCTGTTCACCAGATCTAGATTTGTTAATTCGACTGGATTTCCTATATATTTATAGTTGTTTACTGCATTTTCTTTCTTGATTATTTTGATGCTTTTGTATTTTTTTACATTGACAAATATGTTGATCCTTCTGCATGCTGATATTTGCATCCACCAATTAGCAGAAATTTTGTGAACCTTTTGTATTGTTAGATATAAATCCAGAATTTTGTCTGCATGGCACTTTATCTTGTTGAATTTATTTAAGCTTCTGGTCCATTTGACGAATCGATCTGTTGGGTTGAGTTTGCATGAGTCAAATTTTAGGCCGGCATCAATTTTTGTTATCTGATCTGCACTTTTTTCATATTTACGTCCTCTTAATCTTGTGACTGCTGTCGGCAGACATGTTTTTTGTTACGTATTTGCTGCATATTTTTTAACGTTTCTTTTATGGCTTGGTATTTTATGCTTGTCGCTGGAATGGTTCTTTCGATCACCAGATCTGTATTTGTCAATTGGATTTTCTATATATCGTGCTTTAACAGTTCTTTACGGCTCATTCCATTGAAAATCTATTTAACTCATTGGTTACTTTTTTTGTTTCTTTGCCCTTATCAATAATTTACAGCTTAATATAAACTTTAGGAACCTTTTGTGTTGTTAGATATAAATCTTGAATTGAATTTTCACTTGTGGAATATATTTAAGTTTGTGGTTCATTGGAAGAACTGATCTGGTCGTCATTCTTAATTATTTGTTTTTGCAGTGACACATCAGTGGGCGTTGCGAATGATGCCTTTAACACCTTCTTCAGTGAGACTGGTGCTGGGAAACACGTACCTAGAGCTGTATTTGTTGATCTTGAGCCGACTGTCATTGATGAGGTTAGGACTGGTGTATACAGGCAACTCTTTCATCCAGAACAACTCATCTCTGGAAAGGAAGATGCTGCTAATAACTTTGCCCGTGGACATTACACTAGTATGAAGCAATTTCTTGTTGCTTATTGACTTTCTTCTAGTGGTTGTTGCGATTGTGGTTGAGAATTGAACTGATATTCCTCTGTTGAAATGCAGTTGGGAAGGAGATTGTTGACTTATGCCTCGATCGCATCAGAAAATTAGCTGACAACTGTACTGGGTTGCAAGGGTTTTTAGTTTTCAATGCTGTTGGTGGTGGCACAGGATCTGGATTGGGATCTCTGTTGTTAGAGAGGCTATCGGTGGACTATGGAAAGAAATCAAAACTTGGCTTTACCATCTACCCTTCACCTCAGGTACCATGAGCCAGCTCAAGCTTGTGCATATTAAGCACTTTAAATTGTTTGGATTATTAGTTTGCCTTTTAGCTTCAGTGTTGTTGGTATTTCATTGTTTTGGGTGCTTACATAGGGCAAACTGCTTTAAATAGAGCTGAATGGAGAAGGAAAATTCATGTAGCCAAACCCAAACTAGTTTGGGTTAAAAGCTTTATTGTGCTGCTCTTTTATTATTTACAATGTGAGTTAAGTCCACTGCCTTAGATGCTCTTTGTTCAGTTTAAAATATCTTGGTTCTTTTCTTTGCAATGAAAGCTTGTGTAACCCCAGATAGTCTTTTGACAGGTACTTTTGTTACCGATTCATGTCCAAGGATTATTTAGAATAACTACATGAAATTTTTATTTGCCTTTTCCTCGGAATGAAACCATGTTGGCTTCACTAGAACTCTTGCTCTAGCCATTTGAATTGATTTGATATATACTAGCCTTATATCTTCCACTAAATCTGCATCGTGAGTACTATATATTGGAAGTACCAGATACTGCAATGTTAGTAAAAGCAGAATTTTTATTTACTTTTTTTAATCTATGCCCTTATCTCTTTCATAAGAATAACTATAATGCACACGCTTTCATGAAGTTATACATTCACGTGTGTATATGGAGTCAATTTCAAGTTGAATTGTTTTTGGTTTAAGCAAGCTGACTTCGAGTCACAAAAAAATCTTGTCTATTTCAAGTTGACTTTCGAGTGGTTATCGAGCAGCTTTTGAGTATCAAATGTGATGCCGGCACTGTTTCCATCTTCACTTTGTTTTGTGATTCTCTATGTACTTGCTTACTCGTCATTTTAATTATGTAATCTTATATTCACATGAATATTCTCTGCATGCAACCACTACTACTTTAAACTATATGATATTACTTTACTGTTATTATGCCATACACATCTGTCATTTGTGCCTTCATTAAAATGACATTATTGAAGTCGATCAGAAGGTTGGTGGGACTGGTACAATATGGAAACCATTTGCTACCTTTCATTTTATTTTAGATCTTACTCGTATTAATTATATCAATTTTGCAGGTTTCAACAGCAGTTGTGGAGCCCTATAACAGTGTGCTTTCAACACATTCCTTGTTGGAACATACTGATGTTGCTGTTCTTTTGGACAATGAAGCCATCTATGATATATGTAGGCGCTCGCTTGACATCGAGAGGCCAACTTATACGAACCTCAACCGTTTGATATCTCAGATCATATCATCTTTGACGACTTCTCTCAGATTTGATGGAGCTATCAATGTTGATGTCACTGAGTTCCAGACCAACCTTGTACCCTACCCAAGAATCCACTTCATGCTCTCTTCTTATGCTCCAGTAATATCTGCTGAGAAGGCATACCACGAGCAGCTCTCTATTCCCGAGATCACTAACGCGGTGTTTGAACCTTCAAGCATGATGGCAAAATGCGACCCAAGGCATGGAAAGTACATGGCTTGCTGTCTGATGTACCGTGGAGATGTCGTTCCCAAGGATGTCAATGCTGCTGTTGCAACAATCAAAACCAAAAGGACAGTCCAGTTCGTTGATTGGTGAGTTGCAGTCCTTGCTATAATTTGAAATGAGAATGATACAACTAAGAACTTAGAACTTCTTGATTTGAAGTTTGGTGACCGTAGAATCGATTAGAAAATTTGTGGGGTAGAGGACGATATAATTCCTCAGGTATAGTCTGAGTAGATGTGTCAGGTAATTTGGTTTGATGTCGTAGAAAAAAGAGTTGATGTTAAACAAAACATTATTACTACTCAGGATGAAATTATTGATGATGATGATAATTACAATTATTTGCACGACACATTTTGCAGGTGCCCTACTGGTTTCAAATGTGGAATCAACTATCAGCCTCCAACAGTTGTCCCTGGGGGTGACCTTGCTAAGGTGCAACGTGCAGTGTGCATGATCAGCAACAACACTGCAGTAGCCGAGGTGTTCTCGCGCATTGACCACAAGTTCGATCTCATGTATGCGAAGCGCGCCTTTGTGCACTGGTATGTCGGAGAAGGAATGGAAGAAGGCGAGTTCTCGGAGGCCAGGGAGGATCTCGCTGCCCTCGAGAAAGACTACGAGGAAGTTGGAGCTGAGGGTGCTGATGATGAAGGTGAGGAAGGAGAAGACTACTGAGTCAGTGACTATGCTTTCAATCTTGGTATGAATTTGCTTTTGTTGTGTTGTTGACATGCTGTCAAAGCTTGTGTTGTGTCACACTTTTGATATCATATCTGATGATGTTCTTGTTTCTGCATATTTCCCACCCTCTTGGATTGTTTCTGGCTTAAGAACTGTTTAATTTTTGTTCTGGTTTGTGCAATGGAGGGCTGATCAATTGCATTGAAACTTTGTTATCAAAAAAAAAAAAAAATTTGCCTGAAATTTGTGTGAATTATAACTCAAATGACAATAGATTTGAGTAACCTTTAGTTGAGTTTTTTTTATATATGTGATAATTTTATGTAGGACACTAAATTTTTTTGTGATTTTATGTGATAATTTTATATGTATATTTAAAAAAATTATTTTTTTATATTTTATATATATTAAAATAATATTTAATTTATAGAAAATCATACTCAAGTTTCTAATTTAATATTTAATATGATGCTGATCAATGATTTCAAATATTAAATATTTTTGTTTTTTATTTTACAAAATTCATGTGATAACTTTTTTTTTTATTTTTTATTATTAATTTTTAAAAAATAGCCAAATTGCTCCCTCTCTCTCCTCTCTCCCTTCCTCCTATCAATTCCTATAGGCATTAGTGCGGAGTAGTGGCAGAGATAATGTCGACTAGTGTGAAAGAGGAACGAGAAAGAGAGTAATTTTTTTTAAACAATTAATAATAAAAATTTTATGAAAAAACTATTTAATAATTTTAATAAAATTAAGAACTGAATATTAATTTTTTTAATATCATAATCTTGCCTGATATTAACATTTAAATTAGAAACTTGAATGTAATTTATCAAAAAATATTACATATTTTACCTATCTAAACATAATAGATAATTTTATTTAACATAATACATAAATTTTCAATTAAAATTTTTTTATTTAATTTTAATTTAATTAAATTAAAATTCACACCCTGAGTGAATAAATTAAAAATATTATTTTATTCTTAAAATAATTATTTACATGTCATATTATTTAGTTTTATTTATATTTTACCCATCATTCTTAGTTAATTACGTTATGCACACTCAAAATATTACAAAATCTTATATACACACATTCGAGTTAAAACTTAATCAAAATCTATTTTAAAAAAAATATTCTGTTAGTAAATCATTAAAATTATATTTTTACCCTTAATGGTACATATTTTTCTCTTCCTCAATACCACGCTAAAGCGCTGATTTGTCCTAAAATCAACATCGTGGATGTCTCCTTCCTTTACCGCTACCTAAATATTAAGATTTTAGGATTTTCACTCAAAATATATTTAAATATTCTTAAACTAATATGATGAACGGCTCAGATTTTTTGTAATTTAACTATAGTTAAGTTATTGAAAAATTATGATTACTCATTATAATAGAAATAAGTTAAAATATGCGTATATAAATTTTATAATATTTTGAATGTGCATAGCGTAATTAATTAAGAACGAATAGGTAAGGCATAAATAAAACTAAATGGTGTGACATGTAGGTAATTATTTATTCTTTTACCTCTGCCTTGTGGAGCCTGGCAGAGCAACGCTGTTAGGCAGTCAAACAGCTATTTCGACGTCATAAATTTACGTGATATTATCTCCTAATTTTAAAATCTTTGATAACATTTACCTTATTAAATTTAATATATTAAAGCATTACTTAAAATTAAAAATTCTACACAATAGCAGTAAATTCTCCACAAGAATCAAGATGGAATTACTGCAAATTCAAATTAATTCTGATATTTTTTTTTGATGAGATTGTTATATATTTAAATTAAAATACAGTAATTGCTAAGTATATATTAATTGCTTGACTGAATAAAAATTATCAAAGAGCAATATTATTACTGAAGCATCAAATGTTATTGCAAACACCTTACATAAATCTTATTCTTTTTTATTAAATTTTCTTCAAAAAATTTAATTTTAGATATTATAATTCAGTTCTTTTCTCATACTACTGCATTGTACATGAATATTATTTTTATTTGTCTCTTATATATATATATATATATATATTATGTATTAAACTTTTAATGCTCTCTAATGCAATGATAGTTCATATATTTTTTATAATTTGATATACTCTTTGGGTTATATAATTTTGCAGTAGTATGAGAAAAGAACTGAATTAAATTTTGCGTCCGTGCGTCAGATCGGGAGGAGAGAGAGAATGGCAGGGGTAAAACGATAATATTAAAAACTTTTAATTATAAAAAAAAATAAAAAAAAAAGACACATTTGATAATTTATTAAAACTCAGGGACCCCGATATTATAATTTTAAAAACATGGACCTGCACAATATTAAGAGTAAACTCAGGGACCTGAGCGTAATTTGCCCTTTAAATTATAATAATTATTTTTTGATGAAAAAGTTGTAATATTTTTATTCTGTTGTAGATCTGATTATACCATATTCAGGTATGAGATGGTTTTGACTTAACCCTAATTGGAATGAATTCTAGATGACGCGTCATTGTCAGATTCTAAGTTTCAGATAAAAAATGCAGAGGGTTGTGTTAGGTAGTCGATAACTAGTGTAAACAGACATGACATAAATTCTTTAAAAAATTACGTTAAAATTAGAGCATTCCTTGGAAGCGATGTGCTCTACTTTATATAGAGTAATAGAAATAAAAGATTCATATAGTCGAAGCTACAAAACAGGATAAAGGCATAGTAGTTGTTGTTGTTATTGTTGTTGGAATGGATTTTAAATCCAACCCAAATATATACGGGAATGAACTGTGAAACTAACTTTTTCTGCATTCAACCCGTGCAAAACTCGATCGATTTGTAGGTCGACTTATTATGTGTGGATTATAATCAAGCACTTTTCAAGCTGACATATTAACTTAATTATTATATATGATTCAATTATAAAAAAGTCATTTGAGGCAGTTTTTTGTTTAAATTCAGAATATTTGAACTAGCTACATATTGATTGAAATTAATTTTTTTTAAAGCAAAAATCAGCTGATCAATTGAAAAAAATGTCAACTCAAAATAACATTAATTATATATTTTAATCACATTGATGGAATCAAGCAACCATATATATATATATATATAACATTAATTATATATTAAAGTCAATTAAATCTTGATTACCTATTTTCATTAATTATACTATATTAATATTTGCATACAAATATTGTCATATATTTAATTTAAAATACAGTAATTGCTAACTATATATTAATTACATAATTGAATAAAAAAATACTATCAAACAGCAATACCATTATTGAAGCATCTCAGTAAAATCTTAATTTTTAAGTATCCTAATTCATTAAATTAATATTTTCTCTTTTTTTTTTACTATCTATAAATTATTCTACATAAACCTTTTTAATTGATTCATTAATTTTGATTGTTAAATTATTTTTTATTTAAAAAAATATATTTAAATAGTTATGATTACTATCATAGGCTAAAATTAATTAATTAACATAGATAAGAAAAAAAAAATTTACACGCATTATAATAATGATTATAAATGTGTATACTGGTGCTACCAAAATTTAATTACTTTATATATTTAACATTCGACCTTATAATACTACAATTAATTTAATTACAAAAATTACAAATCTTAATACAAAGTTATTATTTTATATAAATTTATATAACGCTAGTACACCCATGCCACCAAAATTTAATTATTTTATATACTCGACATCCAAATCTTTAGTATTATATATTAACTATAAAAATAATATAAAAATTATAAATCTTACTACATGCAAAGTCGTTATTTTGGTGGCATCAAAATGAAATATTCTTTTAATATATTTACACATTTAACATATATATATATATATATACATATATATTATTTTAACATGATATGATGTATAAATATAATTATATTATTATACATGTTAAAAATCATATAATACCTATTAAAGCATATAATTGTTTAAGTATATTAAGAAAATTATTTAATTAGATGATATATATATATGGCATCTAATTAAATTAATTAAGATGAGAAAAAATTTAAATCAATATAACAAATATAGAGAGAGATCATTGTAGCAAGAACACAACATTATATATATATA
>JAEMOT010001637.1:150418-164433 GCA_019297695.1 Apostasia ramifera | reverse complement strand
ATATATATATATATATATATTATAAATATAAAGATAAATATATAGATATAGCAAATAGGATGAGAGACAAAAAATCGAATCAATATTCAGATTTAATATAATATTTTATCACATACATGATACAACATGAAAAATAAATAAATCAACTGAACGAATATAAAAAAAATAATTAAAAATTAGAACGAACGAGAAAATAATGATTGAAAAAGGATCCAAACGTTCAATCAGTTCACGTACATGCATGAAAACCCTAAAAACCCTTTAAAATTCAAAACCAGCTGGTAACTTTGAGGACGACGCCGTCTCTAACCACAACCTGGAACACGAACACCTCCTCGTCGGTGCACACGTCGACGAAGTGCGTCGTGTCGCCGGCGGCGAGTCCTTCGAAGCTGCCGCAGTCGATCATCTCCACCGCCTCGTACGCCACCGCCCGATCACGCTCTTCGTCTCCCGGGCCGGACACCTCCACTGCCGCCGCCGCCGCCGCCGCCGTCCTCTTGATCACCTTGCAGGCCGTCAAGCCGCCTTCTTCCAGCTTGAAAAGGATGCCCTTTGACTCCATGTCGCCGCCGCGCGCTGATCTTTGCTTCGTTAAGAATCTATAGCTTCTCAAGGTTATTGATAGAGAGAGAAAGGGAGTTGAAGTCAGTACGTAGAGAGAGATTACCGGCGAGATTCTCTCGTGGTTGTCTTTTTTTTATTTGTTTCCTTTTTAATTCATATTTACATATACGTACAATCACATAATTTAATTATATATAATCACAAATTCACCACTTCATATAATATATATATATATATATATATATATATTAATAATTAATGGCTAAATAAAAAACTAAATATTTTTTAATTTACTAGAAAAAGAATAATATAATTACAATTATGCATTAAAAATATAGAGTTATATATATATATTTATGCATTTTAAAAATTAAACAAATAAAAATAATTAATTAGATTTGACGGGAAAGCGGCGGCTGCTACGGCGGGAAGATAGGAGAAAAAAAAATAGATCAAAGAGTACAACAGTAATTTTAGTTCTTTTAAATTTTTTAATGAGAAATCTAATTGAAATATTAAAGTCATCCTCAAATACTAGTTAAAATACTTTTAAACTCATATACCCATTTGATATTACTCCTAATCACAAGACCCTAGACGATATCGATCGTCGAAATGAAACTTAATTTGACGACCATACCGTGATGATTATAGACTAATTGCAACCCAGCAAATAACATTACACTACAAAAGCCTACAAATGCATCAGCAATACAAAATGAAAAACAAACATTGGTTTAAAGTTTGATGCTCAAAAGAAGCACAAAAGATATTAATAAAATAAAAATTGAGTCTTTTTAAAACTTCAGTTAGAAAAATTAAGTTATTAAATATTACTCATGTACAAAAAAAAAGAGAAAAATCAAAAAAGACATAACAAAAAACTATAAGTATTGATCTTAATTACTTAAACTTAAATAAGAATTTGATAATTGATAGAGCGCAATAAAAACAAAGAATTTATATAACAGACCCCACCTAGTGGGATTAAGGCTTGGTTATTGTTCATAAAATTAGGTCTCTTTTCTCAGCTGCCCCAAAAACTCTGCAGTAATATAGAATCAATGCAGAATACCTTCAAAGAAGGTTTGCTTTTGGGTAACTTCACTCAGAATTTGCTTGCAATCTAAATAAATTTGAGCACTAAAAAGTTTTAAATTTAGATACATTGCCCACAGACTGAAGAAAAAATTACCCAAAATGAAAACTTTTTCAGTTAATCCGAACCGAATTAACTTTAACATGACTGCACATTACAAAAAACAATAGTGATGATGCTGTTAGATTACTCCCACGCACTTGTGAAACAAGCACTACCTCCATCATAACCAGAAGATGCTCCGCTGTAGGCTCCTCCGCCACCAAAGTGCTCACCACCTCCTCCGAACCTGTTGTAGAACCCATCCTTCCGGAAGTCGCGACTGCCAAAGCGACCGCCGGACCGCCGGTTTCTCCCGCCTCCACCGTACGAAGCACGAGCCGCAGCATATCGAGTAAGCCAAGCCGGCACCTCCTGGTTTGCTTCCTGCATCAGCTCGACAAGCGGCCTTGCCAATGAGGCGTTGCTCTCATTGAAGAAGGCAGTTGCCAAACCTGTCTTCCCCGCTCTTCCAGTCCTTCCGATTCGGTGCACATAGTCATCAATGTCATTAGGAAGGTCGAAATTGACAACATGGGCAACATGGGGTATGTCGAGTCCACGCGCTGCGACATCAGTAGCAACGAGAATGGGGGTTGCACCACTTTTAAAGGATCTCAAGGCATGTTCTCTTTCCTACATACAAACCGTCATCTCGTCATTAAGGCTAAGTTTAACATCGGTTATGCTTAGACAAATGGAACTCCATGTGCGCGCTTTAGATCATTTGGAATCACGCCAAATGGCCATGGCAAAAAGGATTCATTTATTAAATCAATAGTATAAAAATTATATTATGTTCCATCCGATACAAACTTCAATATTAAAAATAAATTCATAACTCTACCAGGTAAAAACATGAGAATGGCCATAATAAACTTTGATTAGTTTGACTGTTAAACCATACATCTATTTTATATTTGCACAAGTAAAGCTCCTTTATGACCGATATGCTATTTGATATACATATGTATCTCGATCAGGATCTGTCTAAGCCTTCCATGAGAATTAACGATAGAAGAAGTATACTTTAAACTGTGTTTGGCACTTGGAGTGGTGTAGATTTTAATTGGGACGTTTGATAAGTGGATCTTTTTGACTATAGGATCAAAACATGAGAATGGCCATAATAAAAGAACTACAAACCTGGATGAGGATTCGCTTAGTTTTATTGAGGCAAAGGCATCTGTTGAGAACATATGTCCAAGGTTAAGGGGGTATGCCTTCGAAATGCATCATGTTTACTACACTATTAGCATAAGGTTATAGTTCATGATTTTAGACATTACGGAACTAAAAGGTCTTTCCAATTCAACATATCAAGCTGAGATAGTGGTGATATTGAAAGACAAAACTAGTAAAAATTGATTTGGAAACCCCACACTAATGCTTTATTTGGTTGGAGGAAAAAAAAAATGTTTAGAAAATTTTTTAGAAAATTTTTAAAAAAATATATATGATGTGAAATAAAGTTAGTTATATTAAAAATTGTGTTGGATGTGAAATAAAGTGATTGTTTAATGTTGGAATTTGTGTAGGATGAGATATAAAATAATTTTTAAAGTTTTTTTTAAAATAAATTTGAGATTTTGGTCATAACTAAAATAAACTAATTTTTTTTAGCCGGGTGCCAAACAGAGCCTAAGAAGGTCACAAAGAAAAAGACAAATTGCAAAGACCTAGAGCAATAAGCGCGATAGCAGACCGAACAAATAATGACTTTGCAAACAATAGTGCAGAAGTCAAATATCTTTCTATTGGAGACACAAACCAAAAGGGGAAAGAGGTAGTCTATCAACAAAGAATCAATCCTGGACATGACAGTAGCTTAGAAAGTATTCCTGACTCGCCTGATTGCGAAGGAAATGTTAACACAGAGAAAGTTGAACCAAGAATAATTGAAGGAGCCTTACTTGAAGATTTTCAGCTTTCAAAAAGCATGAGGATCTAAGGGAATTAAGGAGAACTTCTTGGTTGAGATTACACACAGTAAAAGGTCTAGGGTTCTAGCTTCTTCTGCTCAAAGATATAGTTCATGGAGGGTGAGCCATATTCAATAGAGAGAGCAATACTTTCACTGTTTCAAAGTTGGAGGATGACCACAACTGCCCAAGTGCTAATCAGAGTGGCAATAAATTGGCAGCAATTAATGGGGTTGTTAATATTATTAAAGCGACAGTTATTTCAAATAAGAATCTAAGCGACCCGCTTTGAGAAACATTATAATTTATCATTACTATACATGAAGCTGTGGCGGTCTCGTGAAGTAGCATGCAAAATGGTATACGGTTCTATAGAGGACAATTACATGTGGAATCCTTAAACTGCAATAGGAGTTGACATGAAGGAATCCCAGAAGTAGCATTACATTTGAGTATGATAGAATTAATTTTAGCTTTCAAAGTATATTTTCCCTTTTTTGTGTTTGCATAGAGGTATTCCATACAAGGTGCAAGCCACCTGAAAGGTAAATATCTCAACATGTTATTATCTACAACTTCACTTGATGGTAATAATGGGCTTTTCCTATTAGCATTTGATATAGTTGAGACTGAATCCAAAATTACGAGGAGTTGGTTTCTTGGGAATCTAGTTGCGACATTAGGGTATGATGTGCAGAATCTCTTTCACATCCGATATAGAGAAGGGCATTGAGGAAGCAATTATAGAAAATGCCCCTTCTTCAGAGCATAGGGTGTGTATAAGAAACTTATGGAAGCATATCAAGAAGACTTATAATAGTCATGATGGACCAAAAATTAGCAATCTCGCGTGGTCAGCTGCCAATGCATTAGTCTGCAAAAGGTCATGAGTGATACATGCTTCAGGTTGGAGGGTTATATCCACAAATACCTGGCAGATGGTTACTTAAACAAGTTAACTTACAAGTGGGCGTGAAAAGATTTTTTTCGCCAATGTCAAAAATTATTATAATACTAACAACATGTCTGAGTCTTTCAATACTTGGATCTCTGAGTATAAACGAAGCAGAAACTGTAGGCAGAACTGTGGTGCGATGAGTTAATTCCAGCAGCTGAAGATTACATGAGAAAAATTAACACTCATAAAAGTCAATTTATTATTTGACCAATCAAATAATATGAAAGCAGAGATAGAGTGTAAGGATAAAAGATGAATGGTGGACCTTAACAAGCAAGAGTGTAGCTGCGAGGCATGGGAGCAATCAGGATTACCATGTATCCATGCTACAGCATTTATAGGTCTCTTCGACCACCCACTGTGGCATAAATATGTTGGCAATTATTTCCATGTGCATAGTGAAACATGTAACAGGTACTGTATGGCGTATGAGAGAGAGATATCCATTATGCTAAGCAAGGAATGAAATTGTGAGAAGCAAGTCCTTTTCCTAGAGCCTCCGCATAAATCCAGCTCGAGGATTACCCAAGGAATTTAGGATCAAAATCAACTCAAAGAAAGAAGCAAAAAGAGACAGGTGCAATCAATGGGGCGTGTTTGGGCAGCACAAGACTACATGCAAGAATCCAGTTAATCCAGGCAAGATATTTTCTGAGCCCTCTTCTCCTGTGCTGGTACACAACTAGAAGATCCCGTTGATCAAGTCGAAAGGAAAGGGTTTAGGTTTGACAATAATCAGAATGAAAGTTTGGATGACACGTTATTGCGACAAAGGGGCTCTGGATTCGACCTCCTAACGCCAACAACGAGACGATGACCAGCTCCAAGGAGTGGACAACGAAGACCAAAACTTTCCTGGCTTTAGTTTTTGGAAATCCTGAAATGCATGCTTTATTCTGTTTTTGGAAGTTCTGAACTGGATGCTTTTTTTTAGTTTTTGGAAGTGTTAAAAATAATGCTTAGTATAAATTAATTCAACTGAATATTCTATTTAATACCGTTAACTAACAGTATTCAGTGACGTGCGTCTAGCAGGTAATATTAAAATTTTTCCAATTCAGAAATTGTAAATATGCCAAATATGGTGTGTAAATAAATAAGTTTGAAGTGTTAAGTATGTAAAAAACCCTAATAAAAATAAAGTCCTATTTCCACACATTATTTGTACACTGCATGCTAAGTTCTGAAACACCCAAGAAGCAATCCAAAAATCAAAAATTTGAGGTTTCAATAAAGATTCAATTACAAATGAGTAGAAACAAATGGCGCTACCATCAGACAACTTCGAACAAGCATTCTGAAATTATATCTACTGGGCCACATAACTAAAATATTAAGTTAAAATCCTATCACGAAGCTCATTCTGTTAAATGAACACAATGTATCACACTCAAAACCAGAAAGAAAATGGTCACAAGAACTCATTTCGCTTGAAAACATTTTTGTTACACTTACTCTACCATATCATGATTTGTTGCACTTACTCTACCATATAAGGTTTTTGTAGCAAATTTCCATCTTTCACTGTTCAGAGATAGTAAATTACTTTCCGATAATACAATATGCGAAATGTCAACCACTGGCCATCTCAAGAGCCAGGATTTTGAACACAATGTGCAGTAGCAGCAATGCAAAACAATCATGAAAATGTTCTCAAATACTTCGTCATACTTAAAAAATATAACACAAGGTAAAAAACGACACACAGACTCAAATTAAACCAAATAATATATCATTCAACTTACTTGCTGTGTTCTATCACCATGGATAGTAATTGCAGGGAAGCCATTCATACATAGCCAGTGTTCTAATGTATCGGCTCCTCTTTTGGTCTCCACAAAGACCAGTGTAAGAGCTTGCTGCAGTTATCAGAAACTGTACAAAATAACGCATATGTAACAGATTTCTACATTTTCCATTAGAAACAAGAATTACCTTCCCACTAACTCCATTAGCTCTTTGAGCATGTAGGAGGTCCATAAGATGGCTTCTTTTGTCAGATTCAAGAACAAATTCAACTCTTTGGACAATAAGATCCGTACTCGAGCCAACCCTTCCAACAGCAAGAAAGATGTAATTGTGAAGAAAATCAGAAGCCATTCTCTGCAAACAAAACCCATAAGCAGTTAGCATGGAGATGCCATAACAACAGCAGCCAAGATAATATAACATCGACATATCTAACAGTACGATGAAAAGCAGAAATGTCTGCATACAACAAAGTGAATTAAAAATGAAAGTGTATGATGAAACCAAAGATTGGCACACAACATTCAAGTTTCACTCCATCTGCCATAATTTCTTAATTTTAACCTTAAAAAGTCTATCCGAGAAGCTTATCCTATCAAAAAATAATGTTTAAAAACAGAAGCAAAACTGTCCAGCCGCTACCTGTGCTCATGTGCTGCATCTCCATGAGCACAATATAGAGGAACAGCAGTAAACATCATGTGAATAAGCATTAAGGATACATCATAACTACGCACATGTCTAAGGTACACATGCATCTAAAACTGAGAGAAAGAGCAGGGCATATATAAGTAGTAATTACAAGTGCGAAATTCAATTCACCATATTTGACACTAACAATTGGAGTTGAAAACCTTCTCACTTGTGCGAAGACAAACGTGAAATCGTGTGTGTGTGTGTACGGGAGGTATGAAAAGAGAGAGAGAGAGAATGCAATCATTATTAAACTTAATGCATATTTAAAGGCAGAGCTACCGGAAAAAACCTGTATCTCTCTAGGAAATGTTGCACTGAAGAGCATGGTCTGCCTCACACCACGAGGAGGCATATCCATTTGTTCAACTATTCTTCGTATTTGTGGCTCAAAACCCATATCAAGCATTCTATCTGCCTCATCAAGGGCCAAGTATCTGATCATCTGTAGAGAAACTCTGGCCCTCTCGAGCAAATCTACCAACCGGCCAGGAGTTGCAACAAGTATATCAACACCTCGTTCCAAATCCCTCATCTACAAAACAAGCACAAACCTTTATGAAAGGATCAAAAGAAAAATATGTATATAAGCAAGCATGGATGAATCTAGGCAAGAATGTATGCATAGTCACCAACAACTTCACCACCAGCCGTCAATCAACCACATTTTTCACTAGATTCACCTCCAAGAAAAAGTTAAACAAGAAGCAGCCATCGGCCAAACATCAATGAGACTTGTAAATATGCTTTACTAGAACTTGAGAACTTCAAAGAAGAAGCTAAACAAAAAGTTTGGATCAAAGCAATGGAGAAGGAGACAAAGATGATTAAGTAAACGAGACATAGTAGTTGACGGAAAAACCAAAAGACAAAGAGACCATAGGAGTTAAGTGAGCCTACAAAACAAAACTTAATCTCCATGGATCAATCCAAAAAAATAAAGCAAGGCGGCAAAGGGTTCTCAACTAGCCACAAAAGGCTAACCACAAAACTTTTGCTCCAGCAATTCGGTTGGACACAATTCGAGTTGTAAAAGTCCTAGCAGCTCAAAAGCAATAGAAGATATACCAACTTGAGGTGAAGTCAACCTTCCGAAAAAAGACTTTGAAGATAAAGTCCTAAAATTAAATATAGCACTCTATGGGATTAAGCAACCATCACAAGCATGACAATCTAGGGCTGTTACCGATCCGATTTCGAGCCGAGCCAATACGGGCTCGAAATCGGATTGATTATATTTCGATCGACTCGAAATCGATTCCAGCTCGATTGGGTTCGACTTCGAGCCGGCTCGAGTAGATTCTAATCGACTTCAAGCCGATTTCGATTCATTTTCGAGCCGGCTCAAAAATGAATTAAATCTCAAATTTCTTTTGAGCCGATCTCAAGCCAGGTAAGCTCAACTCGATCCGACTCGAGATCGGCTCGNTATATACGTATTATAATATAAAATATATTTTAATTCGAGCCGATTTCGAGCTGGATCGAGCCGTGCCTACCCCGGCTCAAAATCAGCTCGAAATTATTACCGAGCCGAACTTTTGGCTCGTTAGTCGGCTCATTTAGATTGACTCGATTTCGATTTGATCTAAAATTGATTCAATTTTTGATCGATTTTCGATCTTCGATCCATATTAACACCCTTACATGGCACAACAAAATTGATAGTTTATAAATAAAAATGTAGCATAGAAAATGAACCCATGCAATACATAAAAATCACGATAATTCTAACACTATCATAGTCTCACTATATGTGGACAATCAAAAACGAAGAGATAACTGAGAGACTTAAAAGAGACATTATGAAAACCTTCGAGATGACCGACCTTGGGTTGATGCACTATTTCTTTTGGAATTGAGACAAACACAAGAGAACAAGGAATATTTCTTTGTCAAAATAAACATATCAACACTTCACTAAAAAGATCAAGATGAGTGGGTGCAATTCTGTATCAATGCCATTTGTGACAAGAAAGGCAAAAGCTTCAGTTCATTAGAGTCTCATTGGTAGCGTACTCTATCTCACAGCTACAAGGCCTTAGGTTTGGCTGCTCACAACAAGTCTGCGCTCAATATCCGATCAATGTCCGAGTCAAATCCATCATGGAGTAGCTAAAAGAATAGAGACAATAAGCATAGGATTATGTACCATTTCAATTCAAACAATGAGACTAATAGGATACATTATTGACAGCAATTGGGCATGAACAACAGACCATATGAAAAGCACTTCAGACGATACATTCACACTCACGGGCTTCCCAAAAGCAAGATGTTGTTGCTCTTTCATCCGTTGAAGCAAAATATATCGCATGAGTTGTATGCACTACTCAAATATATGGCTAAGAACTCTTCAAGACATAGGGAATAAACAAGATGAGTCAATCGAAATTTGATGTGCTAAGGAATCAGCAATTGCTATAGCAATGAATCGAGTATTATACAACAGGACAAAACACAGTGTAACTAAATATTGCTTTCCACGAGAAGCCATGACAAAAAAGGATATGGAGCTCAAATATTGCATGACTGAAGAGAAAATGGTAGACTACTTCAAGAAGGCAATATTAACAAAGAAACTCGAGCTATTACATGATATGATTAGAGTTCCTAAAATGTGCATCAAGGAGGTCTAATGGGATTTGCTGCACATTTCTAGAAAAGTTCAAAACCTAATTAAAACATGTACAAGTTATATTATTCTAGAACTATAGAATGAAGCCACAAGTTTTATAATACCTATAGAGATTGTAAAAATAAAAGGTAAATAGCAACTAAGTCCCTCTAGTTTAGGCTAATGTACAACTGGGTCACTTTTTCCAACTTAACCAAACAGGTCCTCCAGTTTAAAATAATATGCAGATAGATCCGCTAGCTGTAATAGATGTTAGAATAAGGGTAAAATATCATTTTTGTCATCATTACAGTTTCCTAGTACACCACTTTCCTGTCATTTTTCAATGTACCATATTTATTCTCGCACTGAAGGGGAGCAATTCTCGACAGAAAGGAGCTGATGAGGTTGATTCCAAAGCAGCAAAAAGTACTGAGATTGGTGGAGTGTAAGCATGGTCAATACCCCAAGGTCAATGGAGAACCGATGAGTGTGGTTTAAGGCCGCCAGTTCGATTTCGTAAAGCAAGGCTAAGAGATGGTGTTCCAGTCACTAATGGGAGGAGTACCACAGAAAACGTATGAGAGTGAGGGAGGGGGGGAGAGGGAGAGTATTTTTTAGGGCACGAGCACAATAAGAAATAAAATAGATAGGTGATTAGAAGTGTTTCTTAAGGGTATGTCTTTTTATGCTAGGGGATAACGTCTGTTACAACTTGAAGATTAATCTGCACATAATCTCAAATTAGAGGACACGTTTGATTAGGTAGAAAACTAGAAAGACACAGTTGCATGTAACACCAAACTAGAGGGGCGTAGTTGATATTAACCCAAAATACTAACCGCCAGTTCAAGTGGGTAGTTAATTATTGTCTATTTAGTTATAGACTTTGGCCCACTGTAAACATGCAAGAAGCTTCATTGTACAAAGTAAGCTAAAAAGGTATCAAACTACTATTTCTATTCTTCACACTATCTTGTCCCATCATCCAATTATAAGATAAATAATCATAACCTAATTCTATCACTGTAAACTTCACCATGTCATTCACTTTTACTCTAAAAATTAACTTCCCTTTTCATATTTTATTACATCTTCCTAAGCCCATCAATATCGAAATAGTCGACCTCATCAATCCTTTAGTTTTATAAACTAAAAACCAACAATATATAGACACACATGCACAAATATACATGGAACCCTCAAAGACAAGTATCCTTCATAGTCTCATAGAGTTCAAATTGAATGTTTAGGATCCACCACTAATGTTACTAGCAGACCACCAGCTTAAACCTTCGAAACACAAGCTAAGCACATTGTATAAGCATAAATAATTACAGTTCAATGATATAAGCTCAAATTATTGTATAATGATTACATTAGTCAAACCCTTAGTAACTGGTTTGTTTCTCTTAATCAATATTTCCCCTTAAAAGATTTTACCAAAACAAATAATAAGCTAATGAAGAACATTTTACATTTTACATTATTAAACTATAAGTCATCTATGCAGTAAAAAACAAGTTCTCTCCTTCATAACTGCATTCCAAAGCTTCTATATCTTGACCAACAACAAAATAAAACAGTGGAGCATACCTACCTCAATATCAATGAACAACACCTGAAGACTAAAGAACTAATAACAGAGATCCTTTTTGGAAAAAACAAATAAATAAATAAGACAAGTATCCACTAAATTGTGCTGCACCGATTTAAGACTAGTGGCTATTATTTGAGAAGAGGATGTGCGTAGTGTCATAAAAAAATTGTGTGGCATATGTGTGAAAATCTCTTGATTTAATTGAGAAATGAGAAATGTGAATAGATGTATCAGCGCATTGGAAATTTGAAGGACATTAAAATTAGAACGATGAATAATGTGTAAATCCGATATATCACCCTGTTGGCAAAAGCATTACAGATAATGGTCTCAAAAGAGAATCAAAGCAAAAAAAAAATGTATTGCAAACCTACACATATAGAAATACACATAGAAACACCGATACAAGTACCAAATTTCAATTATGCATTAAAAATCAGAGCAAGAAATGAACAAATAAACCAAGAACCTGCTGATTAATCGGTGCTCCTCCATATGCCACAACAACCCTTACACCAGTTTGATAAGAAAATTTTCTAGCTTCCTCGTGAATCTACAACAAAAAAGATGTATATAGTAAAAAAAGTGAACACAAAACCCACTTAAATGATCAATAATCCACTATAAAGGGCACATATACCTGCACGGATAACTCCCGAGTAGGGGACAAGATCAAAGCAAGAGGGTAAACTGTCCTCATACCCCTTTGCCTATGCGCTGGCTGCCCTCTCATGATCCCGCTAATGATCGGAAAACAAAAAGCAGCGGTCTTCCCCGACCCTGTCTGAGCACACGCCATGAGATCTCGCCCAGCAAGAGATATCGGAATGGCATGGCGCTGCACGGGAGTCGGCTTCACATACTTGCACCTTCTAATGTTCTCGTTCAGAGCTTCCCCCAAATCTATCTGAGCGAATGTGTTCACCGGCGCCGGCACATTGTCGCCACTCGTCTCGACGGGGATATCTTCATAAGCATCAAAATTGATCCCCGAATTCTCTTGGCCAACAAAATCAACCTCTGCGGCATCATCGTCGTTCGCAAAGGGGTTCGCTTCCCGCTCCCTGCCACGATCCCACCCGCCAGTCCGGCTGTTCCACCCACCGCCAATCCCGCGCCCCCCGTCGAACCCCGGCCGGCCCGCATCGCGGCCGCCCCCCCCGCCCCAGCGTGCGCCAGCGGCAGGCCGGGCAGGTTCCACCGGCGCCGGAGCCAGCGGTTGGCTGTTCGAGGGACGGTTGCGCAGGTGAGGAGGAACGTAAGAGGAGCGAGCAGGACGTGAGTCGCCATTGGCAGCGAAGGAGCTCTCGCTGGCGACGGAATCCGCCCACGAGGTTCGCATGTTCGGGGAAAGATCAATATTTGAAGCAGGGAACCCTAGAGGGAATTGCAAGACGAAACGATGACCAGAGAAGATAATACCTAGATCAAGGAAAGTTGGGGATTTCCCCGATCTAATCGATGCGGCAAATAAGGATAGGTAGAAATCAGAGAAGAAGGAGATATGGAAGGGGTACGGTAGTCAAGGTTAGTGATCCAACCTGGACAAAGAAGCGCAATACAAGGAGGAAACCGGAGGAAGCCCTAGGTCCGGGGAAGACAAGAGAATAATATCTACTTCTTCGTCTATCTCAAATCAAAAATCGATTTTTTCTCCAATCGATCTGATGAATAAAGAGCGGAGTGGCAAGAGGGAAATTGGAGGAAAACTCGAGCAAATCATCTTCACTACGTTACGGGAGGTCCGAAAATGGCGGCCAGGCGCCCGTACAAGGTGCGGCTGACGTTGTTTAATGTCAAAATTTGTGTACGATGAAATATAAAATAATTTTTAATGTTTTTAAATTTCAGATTTAAGTAGTTAAAATTAACTATGATTTTGAATTTGTTACTAAACAAGACCTAAAGTTGTTGGGGGAAAAGTTATTTGATTATTTTTGTTATTAATTTATACTCATATGAGTTAGCTACTCAACTTTCAATTAATTTTTAATTTTTCAGTTAAAATCTTAAGTTTTTGTGTATTAATTTATTCAATCATTTTTATGTGCTTGTGTATCTTATACTTATTCCTATAAAATAAAACAAAAGAAAATGAGACTTACAAAACAAAAAACGAGAAAATACGAGTCTTTTTTTTTTCACTTCTAACTCATGTTGCTCGAGCTCTCTATCTACAATTACTAAGAGGGGCTTTGGGCCGAACTTAAGACTCTTCACATCCCATTTTCGATAAATAAAATATAACTATTTTGAGACGTTATTTTGGTGTCATTTATTTAGAAAATATTTCTCTGTCATTTTATTACTAAAATTGATTTCATTTTCCTGAAAAATTTTTCTTATCATCAGCTAATCTCATTATTATGTCATTGAAAATTTTTAAAGAATATTTTCTCACATATTCTTCTTTTAATTTCTCTAACAGTGACTTTCTATAGTTATTAATGTTTACTATTTAATTTATTAATTATTTTTTTAAATTTTTTTTCTTTTAATACTAATTTATTCGGTCATTTTAAAAGATATTTTCTTTAGAGACATAAATATTTAATTTATTCTTTATCACATTCTATACTCTATTCTCATATCAATGAAATTCTATATTTCATATATCATTATTAAATTATTTTTTGAAATTTTATTTATATGTGTGGAATATTTTACTCATTTATTATATAAATTTTAATTTTTTAGGATGAATTATATAATTTTGTTCCCAACCTTTCCAACATTCAAATAACCATAAAGAAATTTCATATATATATATA
>JAEMOT010001637.1:138152-150351 GCA_019297695.1 Apostasia ramifera | reverse complement strand
ATATATATATATATTCCAAAATGCTTAATTTTTTTAATTTTTCAATCAAAACTTTAATTCATTATTTATTTATTCTGCCATCTTATGCCCTCACTGTCTATCTTATGCTAGTGATTATAAATAAAAATTAAAAAAAAAAAATAATTTACTGTTTGGAATCAAAATCATGGGAAGAAATTATAAAATTACAAGTAAAGTAGAGCATTATTTGAAAAATAATATAATAAGATTAATTAATTATAAAGGTGATAACTATATTGTAAAAAAATTCTATATTTTATATATATTTAGTTATAAGTAATTATAGTAGAGAATTTTAATAACTAAAAAACAAAATCACAATAAAAAATAAAAAAAAGAAGTAAACCTCTCTTTTTTCTATTAATGTAATGAACCTCTCTTTTTTTTTTTTTTTTTTTTTGCCTCCTTCCCATCTTGCTTTAAACCCTCTATTTATAATTGTTGGGGAATAGTTTGAGTTAGACTTCAAAGTTTTTACATTCATTTTTGAATAAATAAAATATAATTATTTTAAGATATTATTTTCATGCTATTTATTCTATGCCATCAAAAAAATTTTAATTAAGTTTTCTCCTTTTCATTATTATTAGGCAAAGACTAAATTATTATATCAAAATATTTTTTCATTGTGAAGCTTTCGTTTTGATCTTAAATTTCTTAAATGCTCATTACGTCGAGTATTAGCTCTTGAAAAATTTTCTAATAATAGATTCAAAAAATATCATTTGCATTCTTCTAGCCGTCTCATCATTATTTTTTTAAGAATCTAAAGAATATTTTTTCATATATTTTTTTAAATTTTTCTAGGGGTGATTCTCTAAAATTATTAATTATATTATTTAATTTATTTTTATTAATTATTTCAATTTTTTCTTTTAACACTATTTTGTCCCACCATTTCAAAAAATGTTTTCTTTTAAGACAAAAATACTTAATTAACATTTTTCATATTTACAATCTATATTTATATCTAAAAAATTCTACATTCAATGAAAAAGTATAGAAGATATTATTCAATTATTAAATTAGTTATTAAAAATTGATTTACATGTGAGCAATATTTTACCCAAAAAAAAAATTTTTAAGAAAATATTTAATTCTGATCTAAATCTTCTTCACCATTCAGCTTTGTTTGGCATGAACTCATTTTTGAGCAAAAAAATATCTTAATAATATTTTAAATTTATTATAAATTTTAATAATTTTATTTCACATCCAACACAAATTCCAACCTTAAAAATCAACTTTATTTCACATCCAACACAAATTTCAACCTTAAAATCAACTTTATTTCACATCCTACACACCTCCCAATATTGAAATAAATTTTTTTCCCATCAACTCTATAAAATAAAATATTTTCTCTTTTCTTACTCAAATTCATCCTTCAACCAAACAAACCGAACCACGAAAGAAATTCACATAAAGAATACATAAGGAATTTGTATGTGGGGTTCAAACTGAAGGTCAAAGTGAAACTCAAATCCAATTTCAATGGCAGATCATTCCACACATACACAACAAGAAGCCAATTCAATCTCTTGAAAAACAAGATAAAATAACACCCAGATAAAGCCTGAGGCACACATGCATTTACTATTGAAAGAAGTCAATTCAATCTGTTGAATGTCTCCATTTCACACATAATTCTTGGAACCAAATCTTACTGACAGATCATTGCAAACAGAAATTTTGAGCAAGTCAATCCAATCTATTCAAAAGGTAGATAATAAACAAGTAAATTAAGCTTGAGGAAAACATGCAGCTAGAATTTGCAAATGTTTATGAGGAACTGAAAAGAACAATCGACAAAAAAAAAACCTGATAAAAATAGATATTTACATCTAGACTACCAAAAAGAAAACATCAAATAGTGTTTGAAAAGTAGTTCAAGCTACAGGTTTAAACAAGAGAAGAGATAAGGAACCAAGTCAACCACAGACCAAGCCAGGCCAGCATACTGCAGAAACCTAATTCCAGTATCAACATCATATGACTTGTGAGGTAAGAAGGAAGCTAACTTATGGAGATTAGACTTGTTCTTGCTGCTCTCTGAATCCTTAAGTGATGACACATAGCTGGAAGATCTTACTGGGATACCCAGGGTGTTGCAGGTCACAGGGAGAAGCCATTTGGCTAAGGCTTTGCTGCAGAACTTCACCAGAAGGATTGCGGGAAAGCCGATCGAAATCCTTCCCAAGAAGAAAAGAAAGGGTAGCTGAGGGCTGAATAGTTGAGGGGCTTCTGCGGAGTGGAAGAGAAGATAGGTTTGCTGGACGCCACTGACCTGGTTGAAGATGGTAAAATAAAAACAGTTCAGTATCAGGAGGAGGACGGTTTTAGACAGTGAACAACTGTAGCTCTCCAAGGTTTATATAAATGATCTTTGCTAAAACTAAAGAAGTTTCGATGAATAAGATGCTGATTATTATCACTACTCCCTGTAGTGTGCAACTAAGGAGTTTGGTAGTTATAGAGCTAACCATTCCAAATGCAACGCCATTAAAAGCTGTGTGATAGTCAAAACTTGGAGTTGGGACCTCTGGTGTAGGATAAGCAAAAAATAGCAGGAAGGAGAGCCCTGCCCAGAAATAGTTAACTGCAAAGGAAGTTTTGTATGAAAATGTTACAAAAAATTTATAGCATCGAAAATACACCAAGGAAACTCGTATTCAAGCATACCATTCTTCCCAGAGATGATAAAATCATCAATACGACCATGAACCATCAGCCAAAAATAAAGAATAGCAAGCCCAAGGATGAGACCCGCTGCAACATCAACAAGACCGTGCATGCCAAGGTATATCCTTCCTGAGAGGAGATAATGAACCTTATTTTCTTGAACTACACAAGCACGCAAGAAAAAACAAGAGCCATCCACACAATTCTTACATCACCTAAAAACCTATCCTGAGATGTTCTGCCTCCAAATGATGAGATGTTCATTTTGCACTAACTTTAGTAATATCTCGAATTTACTCAACCTCAAATTTAACGGAATGTGAGGCTTAACACTTGACCCGTGATTTAGTTCATAATGGATGAAAAATTTATCTTTGCATAAGCTTACCAATAGAAACCAGCGAGACCAGCAACATAAAAAGAGCAAATCCAAACATAATTGAGAAAATATCCATGTCGTGTTGATAGGTCAGTACATAATGCAGTAGATATCTGTTAAACATCACAAATACAGCAAGTGAGAACTCATCACCCTTACATCTCCGAATTTTTTTATGTAAAGGGAAACAAAACTTGGGAGATCAAGTCCGATCATGTATATAACTTCACAAAAAAGTAAACCACTATAAGATATGAGGACATACCCAGAAAGGCAAACTGTGTTCAGAGCATGTGAAGATGGCAATCCATACTCCATCACATTCTCTTTCTCATCCACTGTAGCAGCAACTCTCCTCACAGGAGGACAACTTGGTCTGGGGGACGACACTGCATCCTAAATAAAAAATTGAAAGATTTCATTGAAATTTGTTGTTATTGGAAATTCCCGAAAGTGAATTAAAATAAGTCCTTCGCTCCATCAAAAAAATATAATCGTCATACTCATTACTAAACTTGTTGAACAAATGAAATAGAACCAAGATGAACGGGAGCAAAATATTGTTCCATGATTTCTCCATGAGATTCATCTTTCTTATTCCTGAGCAAGACTCTGAGAAGGGGTGAATCCTAGAGGCTATTCCTGGGCCTATCATGGGTCAGTCCAAATAAACAGGTTGCATAGCAGGTGTTTCAATTGGGTCAAGGCAAGAATGAGGTGATATTAAAGAGTTAAATTACCCAATCCCTGCTTGATGCCAACAAGAGAGGTGACAAGAATGAAGCTAATCTGAATTCAGGACTAGAAGTTCTCAACTGCATCAATGACAGTATAGAGAAAGATAGTAACCACAGATAGCGATGATTAGCAAAATTACCTTGATAGAATTCCCAACATAATCACAGAAGGCCATCAGTAGAGTCATCTGCCTGCCCAATTTGATATGCCCACTCTAAGAAGTCCCAAACCCAGATCAGAATCAGTAATTCTGAACACAAAAAAAGCACGATTTGGAACATACCCAGAAGAGAAGAGGGAGAAATCCAGTATAGAAGGGGACGGAGACCACGCAGCAGATCGTGGAGAAGAAATTATCCAAGTTCTTGTGATGCCATCTCTGCCATCACAAAACCTACTTCATCAAGATTCGAAAACACCACCAAGAGCAGAAATCCAACAATAGAAGGGTTTTTTCACCTGGATCCGTAAAACAAGAGGAAGTTCGGAGAGAACACGGTTGGCTACCCATGGCTGCGCGAACGAACGAACCCTCCGCGTCAGACCCAAAGTCGACGCTGCCACCACGAATCCAACAAGGCCCGACAGGGAGAGAGGCTGCCACAGGGGAACACCGCCGCTCTCCATCACGCCTCCTTATCCTGGGTTTTGCTCAAAACCCAACAAAGACCAGAGTTAGCCCTCCAATAACACTGGGTATTTGAAAAGATCAGGAGGAGGAAGAAGAAGCCGTCCGTTGAGAGAAGGACAAGTCTTGGTTGAAGAAAGCGGGTCCGTTGGACTCTGGGTGTGCGACAGTGGCAGAGGTCTTCGGCCAGCTTTAATCGGGGAGTGCCAGGTCGTCGTGCCATTTCTCTGTACGTAGTTTTTTGAACCTTTCCCGGAGTTTGATTTTGGAGAGGAAGTGGACTTTAGCTGCCATTGCTGTCTTTACAATGGTTACCAAAGTTTAAAAATATAATCGAACTTAAAACTGAAAAAACTGAAGAGTATATTTATTTAAATAAAATAACTGTTTTATTATATTTTTATTTTTTATAAAATAATTATTTTCATATTTATTTAAATATAATAACTATTTTATATAAATCTTATCCCACATTTTATTGAATAATAATTCCTCCTATCAATCGAAGAATTAGTTATTTTTTATGAATTAAAAATATTATTTCAAAATTCATGCACATACATGAATATATACATACACATATATATATGTACACACTTATATATATATATATACTACATGTTAGAATCTTTTTCTAATATTCCTAGTCGAATAACCCTCCTCGAACAGCTCTAGTAAACAGTTCTTCAAGAAGATATCATCATATCGTACTCTCCGTATTACTATGTCAACTCAGCATTTAAGGTGGCATAAGGGTCCACTGTCTAATTGTCCTTTGCAGGAATAAGTGTCATACGTGACAGACTATATCTATTATATCATCTCCTTTCCAACTTATAAAAAAGGAAGAGGAGAAAATCTCTGGGGATGGCCGAGTTGCCTCTCTCTGTCTCATTCTCTCTTGTACTCATTCTCTTATTCGGTCTCTATTTAGAGACACTCAAGTTTTGTAAGAGAAGGAATTCGATTAGTGGACTTAAATCGCCTAGATGACGTCATGGATTTTCCCCCGGATACTTAAGTTTTCATATAAAAATTATTGTCTTATTTCATTTTATTTTAGCATATTTTTTTGCATCAACACTATGTGTATTATATATATATATATTTATATATGTTATATTTATTTAATTATTTATATAGAATTAAATTCAATAATCATAAATAATATAAAATTTTATTAAATTTTATAAGGTAGTTATATTTATGATATTTTAATACTTTTCTCTTCTATTTACTTATTATTTCATATTTTATTATACTAAAGTAAATAAAGAAATTATTATTCCATTCTTTTTGAAGTGGCAATTTCATTCTCATGAAATAATAATTTCATTCTCGATTCAAATGCTTTGATCTAGAATGTGAAATAAAGTTAATATTTTTATTGAAAATTATTGAGTATATGAAATAAAAAAAAAGTATTTTTTTTATATTAAAATTTGTGTAAAATAATTAAAAAAATTATTTATTATTATTATTTTTTTAAATTAGTATCATTTTAGTCCTCACGCTGAACAAGACTTTTTTTAACAAAAACAAAAACAATGGTTTGACCTTTCCTTCTTATCCTCTCATATCTTAATTTAAAATAATATAAGTCCACATCTTACGTATTTTAATATGATAAATTAATTTTATTTTTTTCATACAAAACAGTTCAAAATTTCTAAAGAAAATTTTTTCATATCTAAAACTAGGATAAGATTTGTACAATTATTTATTTAGTTAATGAAATAAAAAGGATGAGAATAGATAAATTAGCAACAATCTTCTTTTATATATATTTGAGTAAAAATTTTAAATTAAGATTAGAAGATAAAAAAATAGAATTATGAATAAACTTTAGAGATAAACAGTTATTTGGATTACAGAAGGGTGAGAAAGTGTGAGTTGGGGGTCCATTTGAAGGAGGCAAGGAGCGAAAAGAAGAGCTACCTTTAATGTGAGGAAAGCACTCTTGGAGAAAGTGGCTCGAATAACTGAGAATAGACAGGATTGAATAGTCTTTGAGCAGGTGAGTAGGACTAGCCAGGTACTTCTTTAGAGTCGATTGTCAGAGTCTAGTTATTGAATTGTTTCGTAAAACATCTTCTTCATATTATAAATATGAAAATTTATAACAAGAAAGGAACATGTGAGAGTAGATAAAACTAGGAGATCCCTTATTAATGCCCAAATAGCTGGGTGACAGGTAGGACACCCAAGCCGCCTGTCAAGTCAGGCATTAATGATAGAAATATCTTTTACTCTCCTTCATTTATAAAAAATAAAAAAATAAAAAAAAAACATATGAAAATGAGAATAATAATAACTTATAAACTAGCTACGTTAAGTTATACAGTGTAACACCACAATATTTTATATAACTTCTTATAACCAAATGAGTTGCAGTAGAATCTTTAAACTGATTACGAGCACAAAGTTTTTATCAAATGAGAGCTATCAATATATATATATATTTATTTATTTATTTGTTTTTTTCTTTGTTTTTTTATTTTTATATCTTCATTCATGTCATTCGATCTCAATCCATCATTCTTGATGATTTAGTTTATGAGTATTAATACGTGGTTCCAGCGCTGCATCACAGCCGTACATGTGGCACCTAGCTGGCCTTCAGCTTTTATTTATTTACTCACTCACCTATCTATTCTCACAGGTTTCATACCCCGGTCAAACCTCGGATATGAGAGGTCAACCAAGCCTCGTCCACGACGAGCCAGGACCATCCCTAGTAACATCGTCCTCGATGTTACAAAGCGGTGCCTATCGTAATCAGCTTGGTCCGACCGCACTGTTCCCCGTACAAGATGCTTTTCCCAGACCCGCAAATCAATGGTCCGTATGCTCCAGCTATCACGGATCCCTAGAAGTAGTACTAATATTAAAAGTTAGCATCCTCCTTTTGCTGCTTTTGGTCCCTTCGGTGGCCGACAAGCGGCGTGAACCCGGAGCTTGTTCACCTCCTTTCCACTGGAAAATCAGGATAAAGCTGCACCATCCGCTACCTACAAATACCTATGAACAGTCTTCATGAAAAAAAAGGAGATCAGAAACTACAGATAAAAGATCAGATCAAGGAGATCAATAGGAGCGACCAAGGTGCAAGCAGCTACTTTAATTCTCTCATTCTCATTGTATTAGAGCCCCAACTGAGGAGCTCTTTCTTTCTCTCTTGCCCAAATATTGTATTAAGCCTTTACGGCTACCCCTTTACTCTAGTGAAATCTCTTCGCTGATTGCTCGGTGGACGTAAGGGACCTCCTTCCTGAACCACCTTAAATCTCTGTGTGCTCTTCTGAATGTCCCGAACTCTCTCTTCTTTTAAGCCTTAACCATCAGGCTTATACCTCTACGCGCCGTCGTCTTCCGAAACTCTCTCTTTTTTGGTGTTTCTTGAGATCCCCTATATCCTACGTCAACAATGAGTTTGATGTAAGATAATCTCTATAAAACTAGCTATCCTAAACTGCAGGATTTTTATGTCAATAATATTTATTTCTGTTTAATTACGCTTCTTCATAAAATCTTATGTAATTTTTGTAACCAACTAAATCTTAGTGAAAAATTCAAATCAATTACAAGAACAATTATTTTCTCAGACAGAACTTTTCACGTAAAAATATATTTTTATTTTCTTTATTATTTTCTGATATTTATATCTTCTTTCATTTCATTTGTGTTTAATCCTTCGTTCTGAACGAAACTTTTAATGAGCCTAACACTCGATAAACTCCATAAATTAGCCGTCATAAATTTATAAATTCTTATGCCAACAATATTTCTCCTTAATTTTGTTTCATCAAAAATCATTTGAGATTCTTTGAAGTCTCATTCCAATTTAATCCCATCAAAAAAAAATAAAATTCCAACTTAAAATATTGAAAGCCAATTAATATAATTTGACTTGGAGCTCACCAAATCTTTAACAAATGGAAGGATGAGGATGTAGCCGTATATCAATTACCAACTAATTTTTTAATCTTTCCATTAAAAAAAAAAAAAAACTAATTTTTTATTCTCTATCCGATTTTTTTTCTTCTCTATAATGAGTTTTTTTATGGGAAAAACTTGTTATTTTTTCCTCTTTAATCTTTTCATCAAATAATATTTTCATACATTTCTGAATTTTATAATTTATCTATAAATTACTTTTTTTAACTTCACATTTAAACATAAATCACCTAAAATCTAATATTTAAAAAAATTTATTTTGACTTAAAAATATCACATATATATATATATATATATATATAAGTGAATATCTAAATAATATATATTTAAAAAATATATATGTATAAATACGCATTTATAAATAATACATATATATTAATTTTTTATATTATATGTATATATATAATAGTAATAATAATATTAATTAATCTATATGTTATCAAATAATTAATCTTAAATATAAATTAAAAAAATAAAACTAAAATAAATAAACAATATACATTTCACATTATTTATTTTAATTGAGAAAAATATTTTTAATAAATTTAATTTAAAATATTCATATATTATATTATTTTATATTATTTTAATACTGTCCTTCGAATGGTATAAAAGTAATTTTCAGAAAATAATACAAAGGTAAGTATTTTTTAAAAAAATAATATATTTCGTTAGTCCAAAAACTAGATAAGTTATGAAAATATATTGTCTTTTTGTCATTTAAATATAAGAAAAGTAAATTAACTAAATGACAAAAAGGTATAATTTCACCTATGTTTTTTTTGTTATTTTCATAATCGTAATTTCATCTATGTAAAACAAATTTGATTTTGGGATTTTATTTGAAATTAAAAATCATACTTTTTTTTATTTACTGGGGTATTATTTAATGAACATATGGCAAAATGCATGCCTTTTGATTAATTGTTCATATTCATTGTCCAAAAATGTAGGTAGGTCCAACAAAAAGATTAATCAACTAACAAAAAATGTAAAGTTTTTTTTTACTAAAAAAGTAATTTTTTTTTCTATGTTAAATGAATTTGATTGATTTTGTTTTAAAATAAGGGATAATTACCTATATGTCACATAATTTAGTTTTATTTATGCCTTACCCATCCATTCTTAGTTAATTAAGCTATGCACACTCAAAATATTTTAAAATTAGGAGATTTACATACAGAATACTGAATTCATCACAAATTATGTATTTCACCATTTTCAGTAAATATTATACATATCACACTTTTTTTATATTTTTATTGTTATAATAGAAATGTAAAACCCATAATCAGAGTGTGATATGTGTAATATTTACTAAAAGATGGTGAAATGCGTAATTTGTGATGAATTCAGTGTTCTGTATGTAAATCTCCCTATAAAATTTTACATACACATATTTTAACTTATTTCTATTATAATGAGTAATCATAATTTTTCAATAATCTAACTATAGTTAGATTACAAAAAATCTGAGCAGTTCATCATATTATTTTAAGGATATTTAAATATATTTTGAGAAAAAATTCTAAAATCTTAATGTTTAAGTGGTGGCAAAGGAAGAAGACATCCACAATGTGAATTGATTTTAGGACAAATCAGCGCTTTAGTGTGGTATTAAAAAAGAGAAAAATATGTATCATTAAGAGTAGAAATATAATTTTAATAATTTACTAACATAATATTTTTTTTCAAATAAATTTTAATTAAGTTTTAACTCAAATGTGTGTATTTAAGATTTTGTAATATTTTAAGTGTGCATAGCATAATTAACTAAGAATAGATGGATAATGTATAAATAAAATTAAATTGTATGGCATGTAGGTAATTATTCCTTAAAATAAACTAAACTATCATTAATTGCTAAGACAAATTAATTAATTAATATATCACAAAATGCATGTCCTTTTTCATTATTTATTTGCTTTTTTTAAAGTTTACTTTTCTAGTCTGTCCAAAAGTTAGATACGTTATCTATATATAAAAAGAAAAAACTTTTTTTATAAAAAAAAAGTTTTTTCTTTTTTTTTTGATAAAAAAATTTAGATACATTATGAATTTGTCACCTTTTTCCCTCTTGAAATATGATGCAATAACATTTCAAAGATATGATGCAATTAAATTATTCAAATAAAAAAATGTTATTTCGTTTTCATTTGAATTTAAGAAGTAAACTAAATATTTATCAAAAAAAAATGTAAACTAAATTTTCATATAAGCATTTTGGGATGGCATGGCTGATGGCTCAAATAATACATTAATATTATATATATATATATATGAATAGATGTTTATGAAGTGTAATAAAATTATTTAATAATAATTATTATGTAAATGTGAAATCAAATTCATTTTTTATTAAAATATATTTTGCATAAGAGGTTGATTTCTAGTATAAAATTTTATAGAGAATGTAAAATAAAACAAATTTTTTTTATTATAAATGAAATAAAAATTTAAACAAAATCTAATATTAGGACTCAATGGTTTGAAATATGGACTACTCCTAAAACTAATAGAAGAAAAAGTCCAAAATTTTAATATTCACATATAATTAGTTAGTGAAGTATGTATTATATTTAATTATTAGCTGCACATATCATAATTGGTTTTATGATAGTTGAATAGCATCATTCTATGGCACCCGTGGCAAAAAAGAACGAGGAATGATCTTCAGGTGATGTCGTAAAAGAAAAAAATCACTTAAGTGAAGTGCGGCTCCTTATTTGCTTCTAAGCCTATAAATTGTGGTGAGAATGGTATAACAATGAATCATCTCACATTGAAAAGAGAGAAAGATCCTGAGTTACATAAGTAGATAACATAGATACACTTTTTAGGAAAAATTCGTGAAGCTAATGATGAAAAACTCTGTAGCTAAGTGTGCTTAAGATGTTACACATTCATTCCTCTAAAGGAGACAAGTTCAGGTACTAATAGTGTACGCTTTTATCTAGAAAAGCTCGAGTTGTTCTCCTACCATTTAACCGACTTTTCGATTTTACTTTGACTCATTGTACTACAAGAAAACTTGATTTTAGTGACAAATTTTTAATGATAAATTAACAAGTTCTCACTATTACCCATGAGAAATAGATGCCATCACTAATATTCTATTCCAATTTTATAAAACATTGCCATTAAATCTTTAATTTATTTTTCTTCTACTCTAGATAGTGATGACAACTTCTAGTAATGATAAAAATTCTTCACTCATAATTTTTTTAGCAACAATATTTAGACATTGCTTAAGATATTCTTATTAGTAGCAATAATTGTGGTTATCATTGATAATTAATTAACTTTAATATTAATAGCAATGATTTTAATAACAATAAAATCTTTTTTTATGAAAATAGCAATAAAATCTTGTCACTATTAAATTTATTATAGTGATGGTGACTTAGCGATAAAATTTATTTTATTATTATTATTTGTGTCAATCATATATTTAGTAACAAGAGTTATAATGATGTCATTATAATATAATTTTTTTTCACAAAAAATTTTAAAATACTAAAAATTTAGTACCACATTGTGAAATTGAAAAAGTGGCCGAAGAATTTCTCTTATATGATAAAATCCTAAACCTTAAATTCTAAACCTTAAACCCTAAATCTTAAACTCCAAATCTCTAAATCCCTAATCCCTAAATCTGAACCCCTAAAGTCTAAACCCTAAGCCACAATTTGATTTCTAGTTATTTAAATTTTGATCAACTTTAACTTGAATTTTAATAGCAAATTGCTATTGCCCCCCCGACACCACCCCTCCCGCGGGCCCAACCCCCCTCC
>JAEMOT010001637.1:104021-123267 GCA_019297695.1 Apostasia ramifera | reverse complement strand
TATATATATATATATGTGTATGTATATATATATATATATATGTGTATGTATATATATATATATATATGTGTATGTATATATATATATATATGTGTATGTATATATATATATGTGTATGTATATATATATGTGTATGTATATATATATGTGTATATATATATATATATATATACATAATGTATGTACTTCAACACGCGAAACAAGGAGCTCGCGGGCGGCCCCGGCGACCGGATTGCGGAGCGTGAGTACGCCGGCGGAGTCACGGAAGCAGACCGTATTCAAGCAATGCGCCACGTATTATCATGTCATCTCTAATGGCCACTCACATCGTCGCCTCCGCCTTCCGCGCCCTTGCCACCTGCGCCCTCCCTCGGTCGCTCCTTCCCCTCCTCCGCCTTCCGCGCCCTTGCCGCCTGCGCCCTCCCTCGGTCGCTCCTTCCCCTCCTCCGCCGTCCGCCTTCCGCGTGCAGTTGGCTCTGGTGAAAATAAGGTATGTGTGCCCTGACTTGTCACTGTCCTGCCCTCGCCCGTCGATCGCCGCCTCCGGCACAGCAAACGCTCCACAGAACCGCCAACGCCGCCTCTCTCCGCTCATTCCCGACCTTCATCATCCTCCCCATCACCGCCGCCACGCACCTTTCCGCGTCCCTGCATATCGCCGCCCTCCCCTCGCCGCATTCCGCCGCCGCCTCCATAGCCCGCATCGCCATCTCCGCCGTCGTCGCCGGCAGCTCCATAGTGAGGAGAGGTTCGCGAAGGAGGTAGGTGAGTTGGCGTAAAACGTGGCGTGGCGTATGAATGAGAGGTGAACGGCTGAGATTTTAATCTAACAAAACGACAGATATTTTTTCTTCCTCCCCTTCTTTTCGTCTTGCCTGCTCCCAGATCCCCTCAAGAGATCCATGGTTTCTGATGGTTGACGAAGACCTCGATCAATCGATCATCTACGACGCAAGCGAAGGGGACTGGAAGAAGATTCCGACCGGACGCAATCAGATCCCCGTCGCATCTTCCGCAGTCTGGTCTGCTTCCGTGACTCCGCCGGCGTACTCATGCTCCGCAATCCGGTCGCCGGGGCCGCCCGCGAGCTCCCTCCGGCGGCCACGACACAGCCTCTTCTCGCAATCGCCATGAGCTCCACCCACAGAGTCATCATTCTGATTTCAGGCTAACTCTCTGACCTTTCTTTCACATTGCTCGACCCGGACAAGAATCAATGGGAGAAAGACGCGAGTGTGGCCAGAAAACAGGGGAGCTCGCCGGAATCCGACAGGGACGACGGAGAAGCGGTGTATTTCGTCAACAAGACCGGAGATGTGATGGCTGCAAATATGCAAAGAAACCCATCCATGGAATTCTCATCCGTCACCACCTTTGATCAAGGCGAGGAGATCGTTTTCTTCCTTAGCCATTCTGGCACTGTAGTCGCCTGCAACCTCTGTCGAAGGACCTTCCAAGAGTACCCAAGGCTGCTGCCGATCTCCTCGGAATACTCCATTGATTTGGTGGCGAGCAAATCGAGCGGCGGCGGCAGGTGCGACGTCGCCGATGGTGATGCGGCCGGCGAGGGCACCATCGATGGAGACGTCGACGAAGGCTTTGGATGTGATTGTCGCAGAGGAGGGGCAGAGCGAGGGTGAAGAGGAGGAGGCGGCGGCAGTTGTCGATCACGTAATGCAATGAAAGGCTTTATATGACAGTTGCATGCCTCGCGCCACGCAATGAAAGGCTGCGGTCGACTGTCCTGTCCTGGTTTCAACACGCGAAACAGGAAGGAGGGCGTGGCGCGAGGCATGCAAATGTCATATAAAGTCTTTCATTGCGTTACGCGATTGACAACTGCCGCCGCCTCCTCCTCTTCACCCTCGCTCTGCCCCTCCTCTGCGACAATCACATCCAAAGCCTTCCTCGACGTCTCCATCGATGGTGCCCTCGCCGGCCGCATCACCATCGGCCTATTCTGCGACGTCGCACCTGCCGCCACCGCTCGATTTGTTATGCAATTCAAAATTAAATATATGAAATATTAAATATTTGTTATGCGATTCAAAATTTAAAATGGCTGAAATTAGAATTTAATTTAATTTAAAATAACAAAGTTAGGATAAAACCTACCTCGAATTCACTATATTTCTAGGTTTTCTTGAAATTCGGAGAGAAAGGATCGCTCCAACTTACTAGATCCGATCCAAAGCATAAGAAAACGTGTAGATCGAGAAGAAGATGAAGAAGAATTGTCAATTTTGAGGGAGATCTAGCTTCTTTCTCTCTCCCACGCATCTTTCTCTCTCCTCTCTCTAGGCCGGCGGCGATTGTAAGAGGGGGGAAGTTGAATCGGTGTTTAGAGTGAGAAACTCTATTTCTTTCTTTAAATCATAATTTGGGAGTATTTCTGTAATTTTTCTAGCTCTTAATTTAAGGAGCTCGGGTGGTCGGCTCTGATACCACTTTGTGATAACCCTAGCTGTCACACTAAAATATTTATCTAAGTTAGGGGAGAAGGAAAAATAAAATTAACAGCGGAAAAAAATTAAATAGATCATAAGCTACTACAAGAGTTCATATTACTACATCTTAGAACAGAAATAAATATCCAATTAAAGTAAATAAGGTAAATCACTAAAGTCTTAACTAAATACATAAGCAAACAAGTCACTCTCTAAAGAAATAAAGAAAATAAACTAATTCTTTTTTTGACTGACATTCTCCCTATTTTTGTTATTAAGTGCTCCAGTACCTGCCACGTTAGTGACAGAATCCGTTAGAATAGACTCTAACAAAGCCTTTAAATAATGATAATAATAATAGCATATTAACATGATGTAATAAGAATAACAAACAATTAAATATATATAACATAGATTTTAATTAAACATGCATGTAGAATAAAGAAATGACATAGCACAGTGTGAACAGTAATATTAAACAAACATATCATGATTTGCATAGAAAATACGATATCAGCATGTGAATAAAAATGATAAAAAAATATAAGTAACGAGTAAATTTCTTTTTATTAATTTTACTATTATCTTTTGGGCCCGTGATTTCTCGTACTACGCCTCAGCTGCCTTTTACATTTTTGGGGATCGTCACCTCCCATGAATAGCCCTCCGTAGGCATATCCAATGGACGTCGTCACGTCCGTAGGCATATCCAATGGACGTCGTCACGCCAAATATCATGTGAAGACCTCTAGTGGATACGTATCCACAACAGACACATATCTGCTTTGGGGATCGTCACCCACCATAACAGTCAAAAACTGTCAATGGACCCCGTCACACCAAATATCATATTATATGCTCGAGCTAAGGCAGATGCGTAATCCCACAAAAATTATATTTAAATTTAATCCACTATCGCATTAAAATTCTTATATTATAATTTATTAAATTAGCAAGTTCATACACTTGCTTAAATATCAATTAGTCTCATCGAGTATAACAATAAGTCCGTACACTAATTTACTCACGCAAGCCCATGCACTTGCCCTTCTCGTAAGTGTCATATACGAGGAATAATTATCCAAAATTACAACAAAATCTCAAATCACTTATATATCATCATTTTTAATCATGCTTATAAACAGAAAGATTTCAAGTTTACATTTCATGTTCTGACAAAGAATCGATATGCAATAATAGGCATTAATCCTGTAATCTAATAATTAATTATGTTTAATGCAGGAAATCACAAATACATGGCTTAAAATCTCCCATTATAATATTTTTAATTATATCTTTTAAAAATTATATGAAATATTCATATGAGATTCAAACCCAAACTATAGTGAAATTCGAAAATATTCTTTTAATTCTCAACCTAATTAATTTTCTAAATTTAAAACAACTGAAAATTTCTAATATCATGGAAATGAATTAAATTAATCATTCTTGCTACATTAAACATGGCGGTATAAAAATAATTTGCATGTTAGAAACATGAAAATCAAATAACAAAATCATGAATTCATCTTACAGTGAAATTTACAAAACAAAAGTATATAATGTTGAGTCAGAATAATATATGAAATTATTTCACTATTTAAACATTAGGTTAATTGGAACAATATCATGTAATTGCTTAAAAATTAATAATTTGTAACGATATGGAGAAATGGAAATTTTTTACATATTATTCCAGTGTTGATTGAATTTCTGAAATAAATATATAATCACAAATTTATGAGCAAATTTAATAACAAATAAAATATGGAGACTAATAACAAAATGATACTCACGTAAATCATACATCTAATTCATCGATTTAACATACAAAATCAACTTTTTCTCAAAATAATTTTTATATTCAGATATTTAATTTAAAATAGCAAAGTTAGGGTAGAACCTACTTCAAATTCACCATGATCATAGGTTTTCTTGAGATTCGAAGAGGATGGATCACTCCAAATTGCTAGATCCAGTCCAAGGCGTAAGAAAACGTGTAGATCGAGAAGAAGATGAAGAAGAATCGTTGATTTTGAGGGAGATCCGGCTTCTCTCTCTCCAACGCATCACTTTCTCTCTCCTCTCTCTAGGCCGACGGCGGTTGTAGAAGGGGGAGAGTAGAATCAGTATTTTAGGACGAGAAACTCTATTTCTTTCTCTAAATAATAATCTGAGGGTATTTCTGTAATTTTTTTTAGCCTTAATTTAAGGAGTTAGTTATGAAAATTTAATGGATAATTAAATTCATTAGATTTGAATTTTAAATAATCTAATTTGATTAAATTAAATATTAATTTCAGCCATTTTGAATTTTAAATAGCATAACAAATATTTAATATTTCATATATTAAATTTTAAATAATTAATTTCTCATAAATAAAATTAATTCAATTATAATAAATTAAATTAACCAAATATTTAAATTTAAATTTTACTAGGATATTATAATTCTTCTCACCTTGAGAAATTTTATCCTCGAAATTTAGGTAAAGAGCTCGGAATAGGACTTCAGTATCTTGTCCTCAACTTCCCAAGTCGCCTCTCTTTCTGTTTGGTTGCTCCAAAGCACCTTAACCATTGGAATCTCCTTATACCGAAGTCGTTTCACATTCTTGGCTAGGATTCGAATTGGCTTTTCCTTGTAGCTTAGGTCTGATCTCACCTCAATTCTTTCTGGATTGTACTGAATCACATGTGATGGATCTGGGATATACCTTCTTATTATTGAAATGTGAAAAATATCATGCATTCCTTCAAGATGAGGTAGTAAGGCTAGTCGGTAGGCTGCCGCTCCAATCCTTTCTATGATCTCAAAAGGTCCAATGGAGCTCTGATACTAGGTTATAACATCCTGTGATCTCATTGTAGAGGTATTGTCCGCTTTGGCTTTAGAAAAATTGTGTACTTGAGCGCTTCCTAGGAGGTCACCCATCCCAGTACTACTCCAGCTCAAGCATACTCAACTATGGAGTTTTTCATCACTAGCCTCACGATTTTGCCTCAAAAGGTGCTTCTACTATTTGAGATCACATTGTCTACTTATACAGCTCAGGATCTCCCTCCCTTTTCGATGTGGGACGATTCATTCCTGTGCCCCTCTCACCACTCATTATTTGACCTAGAAGCCTGCCAGGAGCTGCACTTTGCCTCAGTGATTCCTTTTTCTTAGAACATCACCCGGCGATCACTCCCCGCCCTCTGCGGCCACGGACGTCACAATATATGTATTGCAGTTTTACTTCAACGCTAAAGATTAATGCAATTATCAATATAAAAAAAAAGGAATTAATACAATTATCAAAGGCAGGGAGAAAGAAAGAAAAAAATAAAGTTAATTATATAATACAGACTATCTAAAGAATAAGATGACAAACCATAGCCACCCAAACAATATTAAAAAATGATAACTACATTTCTAATTACATAATGGGAAAATTACTACTAACTTCTTATAATTTATCTACTGTTATATTTTGGTATATTTTTTTTTATAAATTTCTCACTTAAATTTCTAATATTTTTTTTGAAATCTTTTATTTAAATTTTTAGGATTTAAAAGATGTACTTTAAAGTCAAAAAAATAGAAAATCCCTATAATTTTAATAAATGGCTTAAGTAAAAAATTTAAAAAAATATAATTATATTTTAATTGCAGAAACTGATCAGTAATTTGTTCTTAAACTAGTATTAGATGATATAAATATAATTAATTAATTTAATTCACTACGTTACTCACGAGACTCAACTCACCCACTTTCCAAGCCCTTCGGCTACATAAAAACGTAATCTTTTCCCTAACCGGCAACTCCCCACAATGACCATCGAAATCCAGATCCAACTCTCCCCCTCCTCCTCCGCCGCCGCCGCCGCCTCCTCCGCCGCGGCCGCCTCCTCTGCCGTCGCCATGCCGGAGCCCTTGCACGAATCCATCCCCCTCAGAAAAACTACCGCCGGCAGCAGCAACAAGAACAAGAAAAAGCTGGCGCTGCTCCCCCTCGTCTTCCTCATCTACTTCGAGGTCTCCGGCGGCCCCTATGGCTCCGAGCAAACCGTCCTTGCCGGCGGCCCCCTCCTCGCCATCCTCGGTTTCGTCCTCTTCCCCTTTGTCTGGAGCATCCCGGAAGCCCTGATCACCGCTGAGCTCGCCACTGCCCTCCCAGGCAACGGCGGCTACGTCGTCTGGGCCGACCGTGCCTTCGGTCCATTCTCCGGCTCCCTAATGGGTTCCTGGAAATTCCTCTCCGGCGCCATCAATTCCGCCGCCTACCCTGCTCTCTGCGCCGACTATATCTCCCGCGTCGTACCCACCGTTTCCTCCGGTGGGCCACGCGTTGCCGCCATCGCCGCCGCAACCGTCCTCCTCTCCTTCCTCAATTACACTGGGCTCACCGTCGTCGGCTACACCGCGATGGCCCTCTGCGCCGCCTCCCTATCCCCCTTCTTCGTCATGGCAGCCGCCGCCCTCCCCAAGCTCCACCCTCGCCGGTGGGGGACCGTCGCCCACGATCGGGACTGGAGGCTCTTCTTCAACACGCTCTTCTGGAATCTGAACTTCTGGGACAACGCCAGCACGCTCGCCGGCGAGGTTGACCGCCCGCAGTGGACGTTCCCGAGGGCGCTTCTCGCCGCCGGCTTGCTGACGTCGGCGGCCTACCTGGTGCCGCTTCTCACCGGAACCGCCGCCCTTGATGAACCGTACTCTTCCTGGGGGAGCGGTTTCTACGCCGACGCAGCAGGTACGTCATCTAAAGGCCGCCGGCGTGTTTTCCCGGCTAGCTTGCGTGTCTTATTATATTATTGTGATAATAATAATAATAATTATTATTATTCATAGAAATTATTATTATTATTATTTTATTGTTTTGTTTTTTTACATTTAATGGATTAATTAATGAAAGGCTAATTTGGTTAATACATAATTATTATTTTATTTATTACTTTTAAAAACATGCTGAAAGTTCTTTAAAATTTACCCAATATTGCATAAAAGATTTCTCTACTATCAAATTCAATAGATTTTTAATTTTACCTTTAACACATTTTCAAATTTTCATTTTTTTGCTATTCGTCATTGCCTTGTCGATGTTGCCTTGCCGCCGCTATCATCGCTTTACTGCTAGCTCCTCGCTCGAAGAGAAAGAGAGAGGGGAGGCGGGTTGCCAGGGTGACTGCCTGTTAAAATGTAATTTGAATAATAATTAAATAATCCTAATTATAAGGATTATTTTTTAGGCTATTGAGATTTTTATGAGAATCAGATACATGATTTGTTATAGGCTACTATTATAAATACGGGATGATCAGGTAAGCTGCAAAAAAAGTGGGATTATCAGGATTTCTGGTGGAAGGCTGCAAGTTCTCAACTTCTTCTTTGGAAACGTAAATAGATAATTTGGATATTTTCAGCAGTAATTTCTCTTTGATCTTTTTCGTCGGCTACGAAAGTGATTTCGTAGAAATCTGGAGACAATCATCTGAGGCTCGAGGAGCGATTAGATTGTCTAATCTGAAAGAAGAAAAGATCCAATTTCTGTATCCCGTTTGAGATCGAAAACTAGGCGATTTGTATAAGGTTCTCTTTCTATCTGATTTTCTACACAATAAAGTCTCTCTCTGCTCTCCCCGTGAATGTAGGAGGAATACCTCCGAACCACGTAAATCTGATATTCTTGTGGTTGCTTCATTCTTTTATTATTATTATTTCTCATATTTATCTGGCTGATTTATTTGGTTAACTACACGTTCGACCATCCGAATTTTTCGCTACGTATTATTTCACAAGATTTGGTATCAGAGCGCATTTTTGTGTAGTTCGTCATTCTGGTGCTGCAGATATGTCGATTATAAAGTTTAAGGTGGAGAAATTTGATGGTAAAAAGGACTTCGATATTTGGCAACGAAGGGTGAAAACTATTTTAGTTCAGAATGATTTTCACCATGCTCTTCTCGGAAGAGAAAAAGCAAGAAAGATGATAGATGAAGAATGAGAGGAGTTAGATTTAAAAGCATCAAGTACAATTCAATTATGTCTGACGGATGAGGTACTATATAATATTTCTGATGTTGAGACCTCTGTTGATTTATGGAGAAAGTTAGAAAAATTTTATACGTCAAAGTCACTCACAAATATATTTTATATGAAAAGTCAATTTTATAGTTTGCGTATGTCTGAGGGTTCTGATCTATTAGAACATATGAATATTTTCAGTAAAAAGATCTCACAGCTTCGCAGTATTGACGTAAAATTAGAAGAAGAGGATGAAGCTTTACTTTTTCTTTCATCATTACCCAAGTCTTATGACTATTTGGTAACGACTATTCTGTATGACAAAGACACCCTTAAGTTGGAGGAAGTCAATGCAATTTTATTGTCAAATGAGGTGCAGAAGAAGCAGAGCACAGGTGAAAGTTTGACAGTAAAAATTAATCAAGATAGAGGCAGGTCAAAGAGCAAATTTGGCAATCAGTATAGGTATAGGTCTAATTCAAAAGGAAAGGATAACAGACATTACTACTGTAAAAAAAAAGGTCATTGGAAAAAAATTATCCCAAGAAATTTAAGCAGCAGCAGCAGAAAAAACCAGGTTATGAGGCTAGTGTTGCTTCAAGATCAGAGAAGGATAGTGAAACTTATGCACCTTCTCAGGTATAGATTTTTCTAATTCACGGATTTTAGATTCTGGTTGTTACTATCATATGTGCCCATTCAGGGATTGATTTTCTACTTATTCTATACATGATGGTGGTAGAGTTATAATGGGTAATAATTCTGAGTGTAAATCAGTTGGGATAGGGACAGTAAAAATAAAGATATTTGATGGAGTGATAAGAACTTTGACAAAAGTCAGACATGTTTCAGATCTTAGAAAAGATTTGATCTCCCTAGGTACCCTTGATGCTAGTGGATGCACTTTTACTGGTTCTGATGGCATTATAAAAGTGAAGAAGGATGCTCTAATTGTAATGAAAGGAGAGAAAATTGAATCATTATACAAATTGATTGGAAAAACTATTACAGGAGATGCTGTTGTTACATCCTCTTCAGATGATGATGATACTATGCTATGACATGCTAGATTGAGTCATATAAGTGAGAGAGGATTGTTAGAGTTACACAATAGGAAGCTACTTAAGGGGATTAAATTATGTAAAATTTGTTACTTCTAATAAAAGAAATAAGAACATCCTTGAGTATGTGCATTCAGATATATGGGGTTCATCTCCAGTTACTTCGCTCGGAGGAGCTAAGTATTTTGTTACTTTTATTGATAATTATTCAAGGGAAGTGGGTTTACTTCTTGCAGCATAAATTAGAAGTATTTGAGAAATTCAAAAACTGGAAGGCAAGTATGGAAAAAGCTACTGGCAAACACATTAAGGTTCTCCGTACAGATAATGGTGGAGAGTACACCTCCAAAGAGTTCTAAGATTTCTATTTAAAGGAAGGAATTACTCAGCATTTTACTATCTCAAACACGCCACAACAGAATGGTGTAGCAGAAAGGATGAACAGGATATTGCTTGAGAGAGCGCGATGTATCGCGAGTTTGTCAAAACCATTCTAGGCTGAGTCAGTTAATACAGCTTGTTACTTGGTGAACAAGTTACCTTCATTGGCATTGGAGCTCAAGTCACCAGAGGAGGTATGATCAGATAAACCAGTTGATTATTCTAACTTGCATATTTTTTATTATCCTGTTTATATTTTGCTACAAGATACAGAGAGGACTAAAATAGATTCTAAGTCCAAAAGGTGTATTTTCATGGAGTACACTTTTGGTATAAAAGGATATAAAGTTTGGGACCCTAACACAAGATTGTCAGAGCTTTGCAGAGATGTCAGATTTAATGAAACTTCTATGTTTAAGAAATCTTCAGAGAAGATTCAGGATAAACGAAAGAACGATAATGCTGTTTAAGTAAAGTTTGAGAAAAACTCGGGTAAAATTGACAGCAGGTCAGATGATTTGCATTGGGATGAAGTTTTGGTACATCTACCTCAGGATAAGCCTTACTTTATTGCTACAGGGAGGGCTAGAAGAGAAGTGCAAAAAACTCTGAAGTTCAGAGATACCGTGGCTTATACATTTCCTGTTATTTCTTCTGATCCCTTATCTTTTCAGGATGCAATAGAGCGAAAAAATAGCAATTAATGGCTGGATGCTATGCAGGAAAAGATGAACTCACTTCAGAAAAACCAAACTTGGGATTTAGTGGCACTTCCTAAAGGTAAAAAGAAAATTGATTGCAAGTGGGTGTACAGGAAGAAAGAAGCTTTATCTTCAGAAGAACCAGAAAAGTATAAAGTAAGATTGGTTGCTAAGGGTTTCAGTCAAAAAGAAAGAATAGATTTCAATGAGATTTTTTCTCCAGTGGTGAAACATTGTTCTATCAGAATTTTATTTGCTATGGTAGCTATGTGAGATTTAGAGTTGGAGCAGCTTGATGTGAAGACAACGTTTTTACATGGCAATCTAGATGAAGAGATTTATATGGTGCAACCAGAAGGTTTTGTTCAACAAGACAGTGAGAAGATGGTATGCAAGCTAAAAAGATTTCTTTATGGGTTAAAGCAGGCTCCACGTCAGTGGTATAAAAGGTTTGATACTTTTATGATAACACATGATTATATAAAGAGCAAGTTTAATAGTTGTGTCTATTTTCGTTTTCTTAGTGATGATTCTATTATTCTACTAATGCTCTATGTTGATGACATGCTCATAGCTTGCAAACATATGCATGAGATTAGTGAGCTGAAAAAAGTGCTTAGTTCAGAATTTAAGATGAAGGACCTAGGCAGTGCTAAAAAGATTCTAGGTATGGAGATTCATCGAGATCGTCATAAAGATAAGCTATGGTTGACTCAAAAAAGTTACATAGAGAAGGTATTGGCAAAATTCATTATGAAGAATGTCAAAGCTGTCAGTACACCTCTAGCTCAGCATTTTAAACTTTCTTGGCAGCAATGTCCAAAGTCAAATAAAGAATTTCAAGAAATGCATAATGTACCGTATGCTAATGCGGCTAGATGTCTAATGTATGCTATGATATGCGCTAGATTGAAATTATCACATATTGTTAGTGTTGTTAGCAGGTATATGGCGAACCCAAGAAAAGAACATTAGAATGTTTTGAAATGGATTCTGCGTTACTTGAAAGACACTTCAGATTGTGGTCTGTTATTTGAGAAAAATTCAGATTCTGATCTTTTGGTTGGTTATGTCGATTCTAATTATGCAGGTGACCTTGATAAGAGAAGATCCACTACAGGATTCATCTTTATTTTAGGTGGAGGTCCCATCAGTTGGAAAGCTATTTTATAGAATATTGTAGCTTTATCGACAACAGAGGTAGAGTATATTGCTGTAGTTGAAGTTGTAAAGGAAGCTGCTTGGTTAAAAGGTTTGGTCAGAGAACTTGGTATTTTACAAAAGACTGTTAGTTTGCATTGTGACAGTCAAAGTGCAATTTATCTGGCAAAAGATCCTGTTTTTTATGCAAGAATAAAACATATTGACATCAGATATCACAAACTCAGAGAGCTTATATCAAGCGATGATATTAAGCTTGTGAAAGTTTCAACTCAAGATAATTTTGTAGATATGCTTACTAAATCTTTACCAGTAGTCAAATTTTTATACTACTTAGACTTGGCTAATATTCAGAGGAGCTAAGGTATGAAAGCCCCAGGGAGATAGGGTATTTCTACTTAGAGAGATTATATTGCCTGCTTAAAAGTATTAACTTTAATCAAATCAAAGTGGAGATTGTTAAAATGTTATTTGAATAATAATTAAATAATCTTAATTATAAGGATTATTTGTTAAGCTATTGAAATTATTATGGAAATCAGATACATGATTTGTTATAGGCTACTATTATAAATACAGGATGATCAGGTAAGCTGCAAAAAAAGTGAGATTATTAGGATTTCTGGTAAAAAACTGCAAGTTTTCAAGCTTCTTCTTGGGAAACATGAATAGGTGATTCACTTAGATATTTTCAACAGTAATTTCTCTTGGATCTTCTTCGTCGACTACGGAGTTAATTTTGTAGGAATCTGGAGGCAATCATCTGAGGCTCGAGGAGCGATTAGATTGTCTAATCTGAAAGAAGAAAAGATCCAATTTCTGTATCCCATTTGAGATCAAGAACCAGGTGATTTGTGTAGGGTTCTTTTTCTATCTGATTTTCTATATAATAAAGTCTCTCTCTGCTCTTCTCGTAGATGTAGGAGGAATGCCTCTGAACCACATAAATCTGATATTATTGTGGTTGTTTCATTTTTTTATTATCATTATTTTTTAATCTGATATTATTTAGAGAAATTTAAGTGAACAATATTATATATCTCACGGATTCATTAAAAAAAATTTTATTAGAAATAAATTTAAATCATAAACCCACATTAAGTAGGAGTCTAATTTCATTAACTACAATTAAAATAATGATTTTTCTGCCTGTCAAAAAAATGCTATTTCACTGGTTGAGGTTTAAGTTGAAACTTTTGAATTTAATTTCAACAGAAACTCTTATATTTTTAAAATAATATTTTTTAAAAAAATTTTGATGTTTAGCCAAAGTTTTTAGACTTGGAGTAATATCAAATAGATTCGTGATTTTAAAATTTTTTAATAAAATTCCTGAGATTCATATTTTAATCACATTTTTTTTACTTAATTTAAATTTTTATTTATTTTTAAATAAAATATTTAAATATAAAATTAAAAAATTTTTCGGCCACCGTAATTTAAACGGCTACCCACAGCCGCCACGTGATGTCAAGCGCATGGCATATCTGAGTGTGCAAGGGTTACGTGCGCACCGCCCTTTCGTGTACAATACTTATGCGATAGCATGCTGTGGTTGTTCATGTTTGCGGTATCTGTGAAGAAGTGGGAAGATATTTCTAATTTTATATTTAAATATTTAATTTAAATATAAATTTTATTTAAAAATAAATAAAAAAAAGTTTTTTAAATGGATAACATTATCCTTAAACCTAATAAATATATATATATATATATATATGTTGAAATAATCGAAATAAAACTATCGAAATTATTTCCATAAAAAAAATTATCAAAGCTGTTATGATTAAAAAACCCCTAAAAAATGTTCGACTATCTCCGAAATTGAAATCGAGACAAAAGAAGTTTTAAAAGATTGATTGAAAACGCATTGTTGATGATGATTCTCAGGCATGATCGCCGGGCGGTGGCTGAAGTACTGGGTAGAGGTCGGCGCAGTGCTGTCCGCCATTGGGTTATACGAAGCCCAGCTCAGCAGCGCGGCCTTCCAGCTCCTCGGCATGGCCGACCTAGGGTTCCTCCCGAAACCCTTCGCGCTTCGCTCCAAATGGTTCAACACGCCGTGGGTGGGCATCGTGACCTCGAGCCTCATCTCCCTCGGCATCTCTTTCCTCTCCTTGGACGACATCATCTCCTCCGCCAACTTCCTCTACAGCCTCGGCATGCTTCTCGAGATCGCCTCCTTTCTTTGGCTGAGGAGGAAGCAGCCCAATCTCAAAAGGCCCTTTAGGGTTCCGCTGAGGATGCCGGCGCTCATCTTCATGTGCTTCGTTCCTTCGGCGTTTCTTATCTATGTGATGGTGCTGGCGAACTGGAGAGTGTTTGCGATCAGTGGTGGCCTGACGTTGTTTGGCGGTGCAATGTACTTTTTCATGGAGTTTTGCAAGGCGAGGGGGTTTTTGAAGTTCAAACTGGAGGAGAGGATGGGGGAGATGGAGGAGCAAGAAGGGAATAAAGATGAGGCCTGAAACTAGTGGAGAAGATAGTCATCTACTATGATTTGATCTACTGATGTTGAAGAAGAGCCAATTTGGATGCTAATGGTTATACAGGTATTAGAAGTGCCAAGCATGCGTTCTTTCCTTCTCAAACTTTATATGGCACATAACCCATTGAATCATATTTTTATTTTAATGTAAGATCAAGATTATAGGTGGTGAAGGATCATTGAAAACAGAGAGACAGTAGTCAAACGGCTATTTTCAGACTCTGCCGATTATTGAATTGATAAATGGAAGATACCATCATGATGTTTCATGAATTATGAAATAGTATCATAAATTTATAGCTTTTTTCTTCTGAAATTACTCATTGCTTCATGTATTGAGATTATAAAATGCAAACGTTAAGTTGTGTATGAAAAGCTAGTGCTTTGATCAAATTTCTTATGGATGACCTTAACCTTATGTTGTTTTAACCATATTTTTGGAGAAATTAAAGGACACCATGACTTGAATTCAAGATCGCAAGACCTCTACCTCTCATACTATGTTAAATTTATAGTGACCAACTAACTTAACAACATAATCCTATTAGATTACTTGGTTACCAAAATGACAAAAAACCTAAGTTACTCAGCGCAGAGTAGAAGATAAAATGCCAAAAAATGGAGTGTCTTTTTAATTTTTCTTGGTTGGCACAGTAAAATTTATATTAAGGCAAATAGCAACTAAGGTCCTGTTTGGTGCGAGGACCAAAATCAAGACCAAAATAATACTAGTTTAAAAAACAACAATAATAATAAATAAAATTTTTTAATCATTCTACACAAATTCTAATATAAAAAAATATTATTTTACTTCACATATTTAATATTTTTTAATAAAAATATTAACTTTTTTTCACATCTTAGATCAAAATACTCGATTCAAATATTTTGGTCTAGGATGTGAAATAAAGTTGATATTTTTATTGAAAATTGTTGAGTATGTGAAGTAAAATAATATTTGTTTATATTAGAATCTGTGTAAAATGGTTAAAAAAAATATTTATTATTATTATTATTATTATTATTATTATTGTTTTTTAAACTAGTACCATTTTGATCCTGATTTTGGTCCTCGCGCCAAACAGGGCTTAAGTCTTTTTAGTTTGGGCTTATGTGCAACTGGGTCATGCTAGTTTCTAAATTAGCCAAATTGGTTCTCTAGTTTTAGATAATGTGAAAAAGGGTCTTTCAAGATTAATAAAGGAACTTAATAGAAAATATTTTATCTAATTAGCAGTAAGACTAGCGATGATATATGGTGCTGAATGTTGCTTTATAAAGAAGAAACATACAAATAAAATAATTATTACAGAAATAAGGATGCTAAGGTGGATGTGTGGATATACACGAAATAATAGAATGAGAAATGAGTATATCTGCGAGAAAGTTGGAGTTGCACCAATTGAGGATAAACTTAGCGAAAGTCGGCTTAGATGGTTTGGACATATAAATCGTAGGCCGATTGAAGCTCCAATTAGAAAAATCGAGTTATTGGATCTTACCCATATACAAAGAGGAAGAGGGGGACTAAAGAAAGTATAGCAAGAAACTATAACGAGTGATTTTACTCACTTAGACCTAAATAAGAATTTGTTAATTGATAGAGCGCAATGAAAATAAAGAATTCATGTAGCCGACCCCACCTAGTGGAATTAAGGCTTTGTTGTTATTATTATTATTAGTGGATCAGTTTAGTTAATTTAAAGACCATCTCTAAACTTTAATAGGTGATAATGTTTGAATTCCATTGGATTCTTTTATTGATACTAAAGGACCTATTTGCACATTATCTTAAATTAGAGAATTGGTTTAGCTAATTCGGAAACATCAAGAATTCAATTGCACAGGCTTAAGTTAGAGGAACTCAATCTCTTTTAACCTTTTATTTTGTATATTTTAACACATTTATTTATAATTGATCATCATTCTATAATGAATACCCTTAGAGTCTCTATCATGGTGTGTCAGTTGGTCGAATAATGTCCTCCTGTTCCTTTCTATTATGTATCTTATACCTAACTATATGCTAAGGTTATGTCTTTAGTTCTCAATGAACAAGAGAAATACCAGTATTATAACCTAACATTAACATTACTTTTGTGGTGTGATCCATTTCTTGATCTCTGATCTCTTTTGCATTTTGGGCTTGTTTGATAGTGATTTGGCTTTAAAATAAATAGAATCAGATTCAAAGTTTGAAGTGCCTTCAAACTTAAATTCTATTTAGATGAAAAATAACTTAAAATTAGTTTTAAATCTACTTTAATTTATTTCTGTTTAGATGAATATTAATTTAGAAACTTGGAATCCCCTGAAACCACATTTTTGGTGGTTTCGGCTTTGTGGCCTTGAAGCCGCTTCACGCTAGTGAAACGGATTCGATTTCATCCGACTGATCCTGTTTGGCATCTGAAAATCCTTCAAACTGCTTAAAACCGGTTGAAATGGACTATCAAACATGGCCTTTATGATTCTCTTGCTTGCACTCTGTTTTCCACTATTCCTTATTCTTTTGCTTCCTCTGCGGTAAATGAAATAGTGGAAGTGAAATATGACTGTTATTTACTGCAGAACATTACACTAGAGCTCAGTCAGAGTGGGGTAAAGAAGTCTTTATGAGTTCCAACTCTTTTCCTTGATTCAGATTTCTTCCTGGTTAGGCATAATATGCAACAAGCATTACATTTTTGTTTCAACCAAGTTTTTATAGCCGAGTTCTGCATGATTCAGATCATCTTAGCAGATGCTAGCATAGTTGTTTCTTTCCTCATATTCTGAACTGGTAAGTGGTTAATAGTTTCCCATGTTTGATTTTTCTTGCTGTTAAGTTTTAGTAATTTTCCTTCTCCTATGAATTTGTGTAAAACTTAAATAGTTCCAAATAAAACTTACCCCAGTGAATCTCTCTCTTCTTGTGATGTCTTTCTCCATTCTCTTTCTTGTTGTTTATCTATCTTTTCTTCTGTTACATCTTCTTTTCTTGGTCTTTTCTTTCGCCTTCCTCATTCTACATCCACTTTACACTTAAAGAAATTCCTTCGAAAATAAAAATTATAATAAGAAAAACTGTTGCTGTACAGAGAATGTTCAGAAAAATAGTTGAGCTATCGCTGTTTATGAAGTTGCATCCTGACATATTTAATAGAAACTGAGATGGGGACTTCAGCAAGGTATGAACTCAAAACAGAGTTACTTTACCTGTCCTATTTGATAGGGCCAAAGTTCCTTATGCTTGAGCCACTGAGATCAAGTATTTCTTCATGCGAAAAGAATATGCTCATTTCATGTGAATGAACTCATGACAGGAGAACCTTTGCCTGCTTTTATGTTTGAAAGGACACCTCACATGTGCCTCTCTAGAGAAAGCAGAACCAATATCATGCTCCTCCTGTTTTAGAGCAAACTTTCTCCCAACATGGTTTAGTGTACTACTATAACATCCTGTGTCTAAATAGAAATGTTATTCACTTAGATTTTAAAAAATTACATGATTTGAGTACTTCCTAGGATGTCACTGATCTCAATACGATTCCAGCTGAAGCACGCGTAATTACGAAATTTTTCATTATTAGATTCACAGTTTTATCCCAAAATATGTCTTTACTAATTAAAATCATATATTTACTTATACAACTCAAGATTTTCCCTTCCTTTCTGATGTGAGACAATTCATTCCTGTGTCCTTTCATCTAGAAGCTTGCCATAAACTATTCTTTGTTCGAGTGATTCTCATTCAATCACATGAACATTCCTTCGGCGATTAGTATTCCCTGCTATCTTCTATCTCGGGTCAACATAAGCCCACCAGCTTTTGCTTGGTTTATTCTCAAACCACATCATATTGTGGGTGGCCGGCTTTGATGAAATATTATAATATCTTGTAACTCAAATATAGATGTATTGTCCGTTTTGACTTAGAGAATTACGTGACTTAAATACTTCTTAGGAGGTCATCTATCACAGTACTTTTTCAGCTCAAGCACACTTAATTATGAAGTTCCTCATCATTAGCCTTATGATTTTACCTCAAGGGCACTTCTATCATTTAGGATCATATTATTTACTATTATTTGAGATCACATTATTTACTTATACAGTTTAGAAATTTACATCCTTAGACAGTTCATTTATGTTCCCCTCATTTAGAAGCTTGTCAGAAGTTGCTCCTTGTCCAAGTAATTCTCATTAATTATATAGACATCACTTCGGTGACTACTCCCTGTCACCTGCAGTCCCAAGTCATCACAAGTAGGGCTTCTATGGGTTTTATGTTCCGGTTTGTTTGGTGAGATAATTGGACTGCGGCAATTTTTATTATGTATAAAGATGTGTGTTGGATTTAAAATTTTCATCTCGTGTGAAATATAATTAATTTTATTATTTAAAAATTTTATTGGATAAGAAAGCTGATAGCTAATTTGACAAAAGAATTTACCATTTGCATCAGGACTCTAATTTCAATACCTCATTACTATGAAAAAATTACATAACACAAATGAACAGAAAGGTGCTATTAGATGTTAAAACACTCAAAAGCTATAATTATTTTAAAAAATGAAACAATTATTTTCAGAAGTTCTTTTTTTTTTTTTTTGCAAAGATTGTCTACTTGAGTTTGTCTGTATGGTTGATAATTAACCTCATAAGTTAAAAGAGTCACAATATATTCTTAGCATCCTTAGATGAAGTTACATCATATTTTTTTGTGATGTTTAAATTTTGTTTAAGATTAGGTGCTTGATATATTCTCCTTTGCTTGTGTTACGTAAAAGTTCGGTATTACTATTGCAACAAACATGAAAGCAAAATTGCTTATATAAGAAGACAATCATGTTTGCATATCTACAAAAACTTGGTGAAATCGTTCTACCATATGCTAACTATGTTGTGCACATAGTATCATAATCCTATCATATAACTTTTATTTGTTCTGGAGCGATGAAGAAGTCTGCAGTCAAACCAGGTACATTGAACATCACATCGTCTATAATCCAGTT
>JAEMOT010001637.1:89453-100498 GCA_019297695.1 Apostasia ramifera | reverse complement strand
TTTTTTTTTTTTGATAATAATAACAATGTAGCATTACTCGAAGCTAAAGGGTGAATTGACGCTACTTGCCTGCAGAGCTCGTCGGAGCGGCCGGACGCCGCCTCTGGCGGCGTGGGCCCCAAGCCAAGGGGTACGGCGCCAGGCGACGCGGCCATCGCTGCCGGCGGCGATCTGGTGGCCGGAAACGTTGAGCTCGACGAGCCACATGCCGGGAGACATCTGCCAGACCACAAAGGAGCCTTCTTGGTCGTAGCCCGAGGAAGAAGAAGCGCTGGGACCTTGCTTTTCGGCCATGGCTACCCGGCCGGCGGCGTACATGCTCTTCGCCGGCGCCGCCGGGCAGTCTGCCTTTCCGGCGCCAGAGGTCGCGAGGAACTGCTGGATAATGTAGTCCGCCGGAGAGCTGATACCGCGCGGTTGTTTGGGGGGGATGGAGACAGGGGAGAGGGGGCAAGCCATGACGCTCAGGAGGACTCTGAGGTTGGATTTCCTGTGGAAGAAGAGCTGGTTCTTCAGCCATGTGGTAAAGGAGTGGTTTTTCTTTGAGATGCCTTCTTCCTCGCTAATGGGTTCTTCTGAAACTGGAGAAAGCCTTCCCATTTCTTCTTCTTCGTTGCTATGGGGGGAAGATTGGAGGGAGGGATTAGGAGGGTGGTTTTTCTTCTTCTTCTTCTTCTTCCTCTTGATGAATAATTATATTTTATTCATCAAGAAGTAAATATGAAGGTCTGTTCTTCGGTTTGAATGGGTTTTAAGGAAGAAGGGGGAGTGAGGGATTAGGATTTAGGATCTCTGTTTTGTGAGATTTTGGGAAGGAGTGCTTTTAAGGGAGGCAAAGGGGGAGAGTTGGGCGACGGGTCGAGATCTTGGGCGATAATGGCGTTTGGTAAATTGTGCGTATCGAGAGGACTTGGTGGAGAAGAGAACAAAGATCGATGCTTTCATGGGCAATTACATATATCTCACTAAAAAAAAAGCTATTTACATGTTATTTAATATTTAAATTTTTAATAATATATATTATTCATAAAATGTAACATCACGTAATCTCAATGTAGAGTTATTGTCCCACTTAAGCACTTCCCAATATATCACTCATTTCAATGCTACTCCAACTCGAGCATACTTAATTACGGAGTTTTCCATCATTAGTTTCATAATTTTGCCCCAAAAAGTACTTCTATTATTTGAGATCACGTTATCTACTTATACAACTCAGGATCTCCCTATCTTTTTGATGTGAGAATTTTGTGCTCATCTTACTGCTCATTATTCGACCTAGAAACCTGCCAGGAACCGCATTTTACCTCAGTGATTTTTTTCTCTTAGGACATCGCCTTCGGCGATTATTCTCCATCTTCTTCGGCTACAGGCATCACATAAAAATTATATAAAAAATATATTTTTTTTATATATAAATGAATTGTAATTTATATATAATTTTTATGAATAATATATAATATTAAAAATTTAAGAATCAAATATTTTAACAAAGAGCTTTGCCATCTCCTTGGAGTCTGGCACCTACAATGATAATTTCTATGCTTCTATGCTTTTTCATAAAAAATTTATTTAATTTAGTATTTATAATATATTTTTAATAAATAATAATTATTTTATTTTATTTATTTCATAAATTTAATATTTTTTTCACATTAATTTACCTTTTGTGCATTTGTTTGCCCAAATTAATTTTAATCTGAATTAAAACTAATCTTATGAGTTATTTTATATGTAAAATTTTCTATAAAAAAATATATATCTTATACGTAAATTTTAATAATAAATTAAAAATATTTTAAATTAATATAACATAAATTTTAATACTAAATCAATTCTATTTCATATCATATATAAACTTTAGAACAGTAATGCTACTATTTTTAAATATAATTCATAACTATATTTAATGTTTGAAATTATTTATTAAAATTGCAAAGTATTTCTTATTTTAAAAGAAATAGAGTTTTACACATATACAATATAATTTTTTCTATTTCACCACAATTCTTAATTTATAAAAAAAAACTATCTCATAATTCAAATTTTATAAAAATAATATTATTTGTAATATTATAAGATTTGTATAGCATGTACATAAATGTCTTTAAAATAAAAAAATTAATTTTATTTTACATTTATTGTAAAATAAAATTAACTCTATTTCAAATCTTTATTCCAAACCTAAAAATAAAATTATCACATGAAAAAATTTTATGGTGACTAAAAATAACTTTTTAATTTTGTCTTAAAGTTATTTATACTATTTATTTTCTTGAATATTTTTTTATGGAATATTTTTTTGAAATTGGATTCTAAAGTTTATGGAGTAGTGCATAAGGTAGATAAAGGAGAATGTAGGGAGAAGAATGCATAATGCAGTGAAATCTAACACAGTTGAATGGGATAATGGGATTTCCCTTTTTGCCTGCAGTGAGCAGTTCTTTTAGGTCAACTCAAGAAACCCTTTCCACTTTTATTTTACATGTGATTTCTCAAATATTATGTCGAGTTAAATTCGAGTTATCCTGTAATATTCTGTGATCTCAATGTAGAGATATTGTCTGTTTTGATTTTAGAAAAATTATGTGACTTGAACACTTCTCAGGAGGTTATTTATTTCAGTGCTATTCCAGCCCAAGCACACTTAAGTATAAAATTTTTTATTATTAATCTCACAGTTTTATCCTAAAATGTATATCTATTATTTGAGATCACATTATCTACTTATACAGCTCAGGGTCTCCCTTTTTTTTCGATATGGGACGATTCATTTATGTGTCTTTCTCACCACTTATTATTCGGCCTAGAAGTCTGCTATGAGCCATACTTTGCTTCAGTGATTCTTTTCTCTTAGAACATCACCCGGCGATCACTCCCCGTCCTCTTCAGCCACGGGTGTCACATATCCTTTTTAATTTCGTGTAAAAGTTTTTTGTTTTAGGTCATTTCAATTGAAGTAAAACTAAAAACTAATTGGGGCAAAATTGATTTTTAAAAAGAATAAATTTATATTATTTGTTTAGTTTACTAGTATACAAATAATGATTTGTGTGATGTGCTTGGAAATATCAATTTTGAAAGTTTTATATTAGTAAAGAGCTTTTTTTTCTAATGAAATTTGCTAATTACTTTAATTTTCTTTAGGGAGAATTAAGCAAAAACGAACTATAAAGATTTGAATACGAGCAACTTGTTCTTATTTGTTATTGTTATAACTTGATTCCATTATTAGAAATTATTCTATATAGGCCTTTCTATGGATTATATAACTTAATGTTCAATATTGATGGGATCCATAATAACGACTTATGGAAAGCCCCAGTATTGACTATATTGACGACAGCATCAAACTTACCTCAAGAGTAATTATCATTATCGTCCTGTATATTTTTATGTTTCACACTTTTTTTACCATAACATCTTGAATTTTGCAAACTTTATTGTTTTACATTACACTTTGTGGGGGAGATTGCTATTGGTGAGAGAGAGAGAGAGAATTTAATTCATCATTTATTTTTTTGCTTTGTGAGAGTATGAGAATTAATATAAATGGGCCAAATATGTAATTTTGGACTCTTAGGTGTTGGGCTTTTAAATAGAGTTTATGGGCCAACATGGGCCCAAAGCCCCATCTTCCTTGGCCCAACACCCCCTTTTTTCCCCCCTCCATTAGATCATTTTCATCCAAATGGAGGCTCAAGATCAATTAGAGTAAAATGCAGGGTGGAGATTTAATCAATTACAAAGCCAGGAAGATTAGGAGAATCCTTTTATAAATAGAATTCATCGTGTGAGGTTAGGGTTAGCCGCTTGTTATTTTTAAATTGATTGAGCGAAATTTTCCCCTCTTAAGGCTGTCAACTCTCTTTCTAGTCATTGCTGCTGCCCAGAGGCACCACAATAAAATTTTATGGTGGGACAGCCTCTTCCATCACTATCGGCCACCACTGCCTGCATGGAGCTTCCTAGCTTGGTCTGATGCCCAAGTAGGCAAATCATGCGAGATGTTAATTCGATCATGAAATATGGAATTTGAGTTCCTCAATTGTTATCTCTATTTCTTACCAGTTAATTTACCTTATCTTCCACCTCTTTTGCTTTCTACATGACGCTTTTTTAGCTCTATTTACTCTTTTTATGATTCATATATATGTTTTCTCATTTAAAGCGTGTATTGATTTACTTTATGATTTGATATGAATTGTGATTGATATCTTGCTCGTGTTATGAATTAATTAAATTGATCTATCGTAGGCTCCATTCCATAGAGTTCCTTGCTAATTTGAATAAGGTTTTAGGGGTTTAATGTTCAAGATACTATTATTTGTGAATATTTTTTAATTTGATCCAAATCTAAACTTAAAATTATATGCAAATCTTATGTTTTTATGGACTTGGAGATTCACTAATTCAAAGCTAAATTTATTTTTAATCTTTATGTAAAAACTTTTTTTTTTTATTTTGCATCTCAGTTAATTCATGCATTTTAGGAATTAACTTGCCTTTAATAAGTAGTTTGGACCTTAATTAGCCTCATACTACATCAAGGACCTACATGAAATAATTTATGAGTGATTAGGAGTCAGATGAAATATTTTTAATTTTATAAATATATGTGAAATAAGGATCAATCTCAGGAACCTGAATATAATTACCCCTAATTAATTGATATTATTTGCAGATTTCCACTACCTTTTCCTTTCCGCACAGCAATGGCTTCCATCATCTCTTCTACCCTTCCCAATCCCGTCTCCAAACCCTCTCCACCATCTTCCTCTTACCATCTCTCCCCTTACTCGCCTCGCCTTCCTGCTCCTTTTGGCCGCCGAAGCGGCCTTGCGTTTCCCCTCCACTCGCCGCCGTCTCCCTCCGGATCTACCGCTGCTGGCGGCGGAGGGTGCGCCACCGAGTGGTCTATCGAGCAACGAATCCAGCAATCACTCGCCATCTGCGATCTCATGGAAACCCAGTCCATCTCCGTCGACGCCCCCATCCTCTGCACCATCCTCAAGAGCTGCGCCGACGCGCGCAGCCTGCGCCTCGGCCGCGCCGCCCATGAGAAGGCCCTGCGCGCCGGACTCCACACCGACCCCTTCGTCGCCAATAACCTCCTCCTCCTTTACTCCCGATGCGGCCTGCTCGCAACTGCCCGCCAGGTGTTCGACGAAATGCCCATCCGCAACGTCGTCTCCTGGACCACCGCCATCGCCATGTACCACCACGCTGGATTCCCCCGCGACGCCCTCGACCTCTACCGTCTCATGTGTTCTGACGCCGACGCCACGATCAGACCCAATGACTTCACCTACACGATCGTACTCAACTGTTGCGCAAGCGCCAAGGATTTGGAGCTGGGAATCCTTGTTCACGAAGACATAATTGCTGCAGGATTTCAGAACGACATGTTTGTGAATGTTGCTTTGATCGACATGTATTCGAAGTGCGGGGATGTTGAACGCGCCCGCAAGGTGTTCGATGAAATGCCAGAGCCTTCAATTGAGGCTTGCACTGCCATGATAGAAGGTTACAGCGGCAACGACCAAGTCAAGAAGGCTTCTTCCCTTATTAGCGTGACTCTGAATTCAGGTTCAGGGTCGTTAGCGGAGGTCGTCGGCGGGTTGGGATTCACAGCCTTGATTCGGCCCAGCATCTTGGGAGTTGCCCTTCGCCATGGGCAGCAAATCCATGCTCACATCATCAGGTTGGGGCATAAACCAGGGAGCAAACATCTGAGCGCTCTAGCCAACTTATATGAAAAATGCGATAAGGTGGAAGACGCCTATCGGCTTTTCGATGAGCTCGAAGGTAAGGATTTGGGGTTATGGAGAAAATTAATGTCTGGGTTTGTTAGAAATGGCTTGAATGTTGAAGCATTTCAAGCTTACTCTGAGATAACAAGCTTGGATTTTGGATTGAATCTTTCTGTGGAGATTGATGCTCTCAAGGCTTGTGTTGGGATGATGGGTCTCCGAGAAGGGAAACAAATTCATGGAAGACTGGTTAAAATGGAGGAGATGATGAATGATACTGTAATTAGTGGTCTTGCTGAGCTTTACAATAGCTGTGGGGAGCATGAAGAAGCTTGGAAGGTAAAGAACTTGTATGGTAGTCAACAAACAGATGTCTTTTAACTAAGGTTGTCAGTGAACGGTTGATGAACAGCTCGATATTCAATTCAATAACAGCTTGATGTTCAGTTTAATGATAATAAGAGGTTGTTCATGTTCGGTATATATGACTTGTAATTAAATTTGTTGATGGTAGAAAAAAGATTGGTTTTTGTAGCAAAAAGATTCATTTTAAGAAACTACAGTATAGCAATTGTCTGCAATTGTTCATCCTATCTAGGGCTGGTGATTATATTCTAAGTTTTAAAGTCGTTTAGCCATTTTGTTTCTTTAAAATCAACATGCCATAAATAAAATTGATTCAGTTTGAAATAAACTTCATATATGTAAATTTATTCATATATATATTACTCTTAATATACAAGCTATTGTGAGAAATTGAGAGAAATATAAGGATAAAGATAATATAAAAATAAATAATTCAAAGAACTATAAGGTGATTTGAAATAAATTCAAGAAAATAATTTATAATACAAAGAATATGATTTTTCATGATTTATATAAAAAAGTCAGACACTAAAATAATATATATATATATATACACAATATTGTTAAAATAAGAAAAAAATTTAAAATTTTAATTTAAATAAATACATTAAAAATGAAAATTAAAAAATATTTTTTAAAGAAAAAATATCTAATATTAATGGACGAGTTATTATTTAAAAGAGGGACCAAAAACCTCAGGGACTAAAATCCAAATTTTTTAAATCAATTTGCAATGCCCTCCTATCCTTAAGACTCGAATGTAATTTACTCTTTATTTAAAATTCAAGATTATCAACCCCAATCTACTTAAATCAACTGAAATAATTTTTTTTTATTATGTAAACTGAAATTTGACTTATAATTGAATAAACTTTTATCCAAAATTTTGATTTAGTTTTGAGGCCAGTGCCCATGGATATTATAGAAGCCAGTGCCCATGGATCCCACAAATGTCATTATGTCAGATTAACATTTAGAACACAGACAAAAGACATAATCTCAAGCTAATTAAGATTAATTACATAGATTTATGCTTTCCTTCTAGCTTAATCTAAAGCTTTTGAAAGAGTAAAATACAAGAATATAGCATCACTAATTCTATTATTACTTCATCTTAAACAAGCTTAACTATAAAATTCTAATTTGAAGGCTGCTACAACCTCAATATAAGAATAAGAGGGAGTTTGATTTAATAATATTATTTACAAAAATTAAATATTTTATTTGATGACATATTTAAATAATATTATAAAAAATTATAAGACTTTTATGCTAAAATGACATCTAAATGTCACCCTAATTATAATAGAGAGGAGCATAGTTAAATTGATTTTTCAATGTCATCTTTTAGTATAATAGCATGAAATCAAATAAATAATAATAAAAGAATAACATAAACATCCAGAGAACATTAACACTTAAATAACATGAATATCCATGTAACATAGAATCAGACACCTCTAAACATAAAAATGAAAACTGTAAACTTTTCCAGTCAACAAAGAAGAAATATGTTTTCAAGTATATCAGAAGTTGAGCCACTAATTTCATTATTGTGAACCAAATCCTAAATACATAATTAGTCTTCATACTGAGATTCAAAAGAAAAAAAAAAAAAAAAAGAAATAGTCTTCAAACTCCAATATATTTGGGGTTGAGTCCCCTCAAAATTTCATGATCCATCTCATATTGTATGACAAGAGCAAATTACAGTGATCATATACTTGGAGCATAAACTTAAACTACATAATTGACAGCAATTGACATCTAATAAGTGATCAAATGCTTCAAAAATATAGCATGCTATGTTAGTTGTAGAGAAGACTTTCCTAAGGCAAGTTAGTAATATACCTACTAGTTCCCTAAAGATGTTCAATGAAACCCCACAGAAGAAGCCTGAAGACTAGTTTGCTGGAGGCATGTCTAAAGAAAGAGCACCTTCTAAAACCATCACCACTTCACCGATGGAAGGCCTCAGACTAGCTTTGGTCTGCATACACCATAGAGCTAATCTCACTACTCTTTCTACTCCTTCAAGCTCAGGTCCAACATCAGACAATTGGGGATCAACAAACTGACTCAATCTTCCACTCTCACACATCCGATAAGCGAGTTCTCGCAGTTTTCCATCGTCCATGTACCTTCTTCCTGCATAAATCTGAAGCAAAACCCACCCGAGCATGTAAATATCTCTTTCGACAAGAGTCTCACACGATGACGCTGCATCCTTCTGCAATAAGCTATGGAGACCATAATCGGTAACTTTAGCCACCATGTTCTCATCAAGTAAAACATTCTCGAGTTTCAAATTTCCATGAGGTATACACTGCTTGCATTCTAAGTGTAGGTAGGTCAGAGCTCTTGCTATCCCAATAGCAATACTATGCCTTTGATGCCAACCATCCTTGCTTTTGCCATGCTTTCGTCTTAATAACCACTGATCAAGAGAGCAGTTGGTTATGTACTCGTATACTAGTAATTTGTGAGTTGGTTCGCAGCAAAAAGCCTTTAAAGCGATGAGATTTCGATGGTGAGTGACACCCAGAGTTGAGACAAGCAACAGAAATCCCCTATTAGAAACTACCATATTACCAAGGACTTTCACAGCTACTGGGATTTTGTTTGGAAGCATGCCTTTATATACACTAGGACCTACCTGAGTCACAAAATTCTTAGTCAAATCTTTTACTTCTTCGAACGATAACCTAACCACAGCACTATAATGTGGATTCATCTCGAACTCCTTTCGAAATGTGCCTCTCCCTTCCATGCTACTCTTTCTTCTTCTATGGAGAACAAACCAAAATATAATGATCTCAACAGTGAGAAAGACAACAGCTGTAATCAGGAGAATGACAACAATACCAACCATGAAACTCTTTTGCCCGACAATTTGGGAGACAGATTGTCTACCTTCAGATGGTGCTGAATTGTCATGCAATTGAGCAGCCTGAGCAGAAACGGCTTCAGGGAGGAGGCAGACTTTCAGGAATGAAGTCGCTAGGATTGAAGAGTAGTGGTAGCCGCTGATAAAGGTTGTTCTTTTGATGGTGCATAGACCAGAGCCATCATTTTTTGCAGTCACAGCAAAACAAGAACTATCATTCAGGCAATAACTTTTGCAATCGTCTAAGCCTAGCATTATATCGACATCATGAGGCGGATAAAGGCTATACAGAACAGTCTGTTTGAGGACCAGTGTGCTTGCACCTTTGTTACAATTCCCCAAGTCTGCAATTTTCTCGCACTCGCCTGAAGCCGAATATGGAAGCAAGCACTCGCAAGAAGGTCCAGAGGAATTATAACCGCAAACACTATACAACCCACAGAAGCCAAACACATGACACTGGTTTTCCACAGCTTGCCATACAACTTTCCACAAAGAACTAGCATTGTTCCATGAATATATTCTAAGGTTACCATCACGGTCAATACGTAAACGCCGGAAGATCACAGATGGATCTCTATAATCCTCGCTATAGCGGAACCAAGCAAGAGCCCCGCTGGCATCAAATAGCCCTAAAAGACCATTGGGCTCAAGCCTGACTTCTCCAACATTTATAGGCTTTCGCAAATGACTGCTCCAATACGTTACATTGTCCTCCCAAACAAGTGCAATTTCACCAGATCTCCTAACCTCAAAGCTATAGTAGCTAGAAATGGAGCCTTCTGAGGACGCTTGAAGAGATTGGGGAAACATAAGGGACTGCCAGGGAAGTAAAGTATCTGTGGGACTATTAAAACTCTCCCAAACGACTCTACCTCCACTACCAGTGAGAACCAGGTTTCCATTGTTCATCAGACTAACAGCTTGAACACCAAGATTGATCGTGTTGCTGCTCCAAACTTGAAGATCGTGAAGACTACCATCGATCAGGACCAAGCTCCCATCCATGGAGAGCTGCAATGTGGAATTTTCACTAACCCTAACGCCGCCCCCAACAAGCCAAACCGGGACCTTATCTTGAATTTTTGGGAGATTATGCCAAATTCCCACAACAAATCCATCATCATCTTCCTGATAACCCCCGATAAAGCCAAATGCGAAGAACCCATTGGGCGAAATCCATGTGGTTTCCTTCTCGTCGCCAGAAATCTGAAAACCAAGAGGAGCGGAAACCAGTGCGAGCTCCCCAGAGAACCCGCAAGGGGCAAAACCCAGAAGAAGTACTGCCATTAACAAGGCTGTCCGAGGACCGAAGGAGGGATCGGAGGGGACCTTACCTCTCATTTTCTTCATGGGTGCTCGTGGATTCCAAAGGCTGATGAAAGCCCCATGCATTTCGGCCCGGATTACCGACTTCATGAGGCAAGACCGCAGCAGGGAACAGCCCAGGGTTTAGAAATCGGCTTGAACTCGGTTGTGGAGCTCATGGGAGGAAGTGGAAGGGTTGGACGGAGGTAGAGTGGAAGCGTGAGAGCATCGGGGACTGTGCTTGGTGGGAGGAGGCAGGACAAAGGACGCCAAAAGAAAAGCTTTTGAGGAAAACCAGGAAAATAACCATGAGAATGCAGCCACTCCAGGCGTCGTCACCAAAGTCCTTGTTTTAACTTTCTTTTTCCATCCTAGAATCAAAAAAAAAAAAATTACTTTTTCCATCCTACTGAAAACAATTTTCTTTTTTCATAATTTTTTTAATAGTCTTTTTAAAAATATTTAAATTTATAAATATTAAGTGTAACTAAAATTTTCATATATTAACTGGGCAAACAAAAACCCTATTTTACAAATTTTAAAAAAAAAATTAATTTTAATATTTGAGATCATCTACGTAGCATTACTCAAATCCTAATTTTAGTACTCATTCGTATAAACTATAAATAAATAATACAATAAAATTTAAAAAATTTTTACATACAGGACATGAAATTTATATGAAATTACACATTTCACCATCAATTCGTAAATATTACCACTATCACTCT
>JAEMOT010001637.1:27335-76531 GCA_019297695.1 Apostasia ramifera | reverse complement strand
AGCGTGGCCGCCGGCGGTGTCGTGTGGCCGTGCGAGGCCGCCGGAGGCGGCGCGGCTGCCGGATCTGATGGAGAGAGGGAGGGTAAGGGTATAATGGTAATTTTGTATATTTTTTAATAATAAAAAAATAAAAAAAGGACCCAGATGATAATTTTTGAAAACCTAGGGACCCGGATGATAATTTTAAAAACGTGGACCTGTGTGATAATAACCCTTAAACTCAGGGACCTGGGTGAAATTTGCCCTTATAATTATATGCATGATAACTAATGACCTAAGAAGGGAGAAATTATATATTGGGTGGAATATATCGCTATTTGCTTACGAATAATGATGCACTAAGAGCCGTTGTTGGACGGCGCAGTTGACGATGATCGGATGGAGTGGGAGGGCCGGACGATCGGGTCATGCTAACACAACGGACTCATCGTATCTTTTCGGTCAGGCTGGACTGTCCGATCGCTATTTTGACGGCCTGACCGGGCTGTCTGGCTAGGGCAACCGAATAGTCGGGTGACTCGATTGGCGTACCGGATGATTCAATCGTCGCACTTGCGGCATGCCATGTGGCGCCATTTGTGAGTAAACAAATGGCATGTTCTGTATGCTGCATTCAATAATTTTTTCTTAGATGAGGCTAACTAAAGGAGTGGTCCCTGGACAACCACCTTTAACTTGCTTCTTGAATAAGCTTTCTCTGACTTTATTGGCTTAGCTTGTTGTCGAACATCTTTATTTGTTTTCGCGATCACATGGGGTCACCAAAAAATTTTATTCGTATTGAAATTATATACATCTTTAATTTTTAAGTTAAATATAATTGTATCTATTAAAATTTATTTGGTTTGAATTAAGTGATGAACAATAAAAATAGTAATGGACCGGCCATGAGTGACAATTTCATGCGAAAATTAAAACTCTTATTTTTCTCGATTCAAAATTGGCTCAAATTTTTTCTGGCTCAAAATTAATTCAACTCGAAGTTAACTTGATATTTATGTAAACACACATATTTATAACTCTGTAAAGTATAACTCAGAAATTATATATATATATATATATTACAATAGCATATATAAAAGAGATAATATTATAAATATATATATATAAAAATTAGAAGTAAATTTATAATATTATATTCTAATATATCTAATATATAATATATATATTTTTATAGAAAAATATTACTTATACTTAGGTTCAATGAAATTTGCAATTTTTCTTTTTTTGATAATAACTTGCAAATTGATTCAAATTGAAAAATTGTTTAGCAAGCTTGGATCGAATTCGACTCGAAATTAAAAATTCTAATTTAAAATGTAGCCTGGCTCACTCGAAATCAACTCGAAACCATTGCTATAATGGATTTTGTGCGGCTTTGCAGAACCTCAAACTCATATGTTAAACTCATACATATTCAGATGTTGGAAATGGAAACGATCTAGGCGAAGTTCTCAACAGATTGAAACCGAAATCAAAATCAAATTTTAAAATTTTGATCATTTAAAAAATATTTATTCAAAAAAATAAAATAAGGGAGACGGAATTTGGCTAATTTTATATTATAATAATAATAATAATAATAATATTATTATTATTATTATTATTATTATTATTTTATTTTATTTTTATTTTTATTTTTTTTCACTGGTCGTGGATTCACTTTGCCTTTGTTTCAGTCCGCGATCCTCCGTCTCTCATTTTTTTTTTTTTATATTACTGCTCTGTTTCTTGTAGCACTGCGTCATCTCCGTCTCTCCCAGGAACTTGGCAATGGTTGGTGCACGAGCTCTCCAGATTTGTGAAAGCTCGCGCTCCTTCCATTCGCAAGATCGATGAATCCTTCCATTTCCTTCTTGGGTTCTTCTTCTCCCCTCTCAAAACCCATCGCAGTTCCTTCCCGGTCTCGCCTATCTTTTTGATTCTCCCTCTTTTCCGGCTACAAACTCGTCTGAGATTGCCTCCCTCTTGTTCGTTTCGATGGCGGTCTCAGTGGTGGCTTCCCCCCTCTGCACGTGGCTCGTGGCGGCTTGCATGTCTGTTTCCTGCGATAAGGATCGGACGGTGAGGTCGCCGATGGGGAGGTGGGCGAGGAAGAAGAGGGCGGTGATGGCGAGGGGAGAAGCGGTAGTGGGTGGCCGGGATTTGGCCGGTGGTGGTCTGATCTCAGCATTCTGCGGATCGAGAATCCAGGGTATAATGAGCTCCTTGGAGCCCTGCCCGGAGTTCTTCAGCTCCAGAAACGCGTCTCCCTTCTTCGGCGAGAACGGCTTGCTGTTTAGGCCTTGGAAAAAGGAGACAAATCGAAGACAGACGGGGTTTGCGCGGTCTGCCGCCGCCTCAGGTGATTCGTTTTGTATTATTTATGTGGCTCATGCTTTTTTAGTGATGTTTAAACTTGGTGTTATTCCCTAATTTGAGATTATCGTTGGATTCTGACTTCATTTTGTCTTAGATAATCATGTTTCACTGCTACATAGATTTTCGCTAATGGTGGGTATTAGCCGTTGTCATAATTCCAGCATCACCTAGTAACTGCATCTTTCCTGGTGGCAAATTTTCATATTATGACAGATGAAATCATGGAAAAGGGCTTCTTGATTCTGCAATCATGTTTATATTAATGTTGCTTGAAATACCAGCTAATATTCACCTACCACCAGTCAGCTGAGTTGGAACCTTGAGCTCATATTCTGAGTTGAGAACATCTTGGTCCCGAAATTTAATATCATTTGATATAGTTACCAAAGTCTGAATACTAGGCACCATTTGTTTCCTGTTTAGGGATTTTAATTCTGTTGTTGTTGATGTGGAAATCGAAGCCCTTGTCATCACCCTATGTGTCCCAGTTTCAAGGTGCTAAGTTAACGATCCATGTGTTATGTGGTTGGCTAGTAGTATGCAGCAGTTATACTAAAGGACAAAAGGATAAGAGCCTACTTTCTATTATGTAGCTTCTCTTTAATGGAGGAAGTCTGTAAAATGGCAAGGGCCCATTTAATAGGGGAATTCTCTTTCATTCTTTAACAGGGACAATTAGCTTCTTTCTCGAAGTATGGCAGAGAGAATGGAGCAGGGTATCGTGATTCTCATCCTCTTCCGCTTCTTTTCCTCCTCCATCTTCTACACAGAGCAGGCTTCAGTTCAATGAGGGGAGAAAGGGGAACAAGTAGCTAGAAGTTCCTATAAGATTTCAAGATATCCATCTTCATTCCTGCTATTGCAGAGCTATTTTTTTCGATAGAACAAATCATCTTGATTTTCGCTGAGTTAAATATTCTCTTTCCTCCTCTTGATATATTCCTCTTATGTATTTCATTCAAGAAACTTATACTTGGTAGCGGATCTTAGTACTCACCTCCGTGCATTTGTGGTTTCTTCTCAATATGGGATTTTCCATTAAACCTTGTGTTCTCTAAATGTTTCTCTTGATTTCATGCAAATCTTGAAATCTAAATGTTTTGAGTAGATGAATGCCACCTCAGGTCATATTGACTTTCCGTCTACAGCTACAGTTGTAATCCTTACTTTTTCCCAATTCAACAAAACAATTTTACACTCTTCTAATCCCACATTGGCAACCCCATCTGAATCATAGCACGTGTTTAATTCTATCCATTTTATTTCCGAAAGATTATTTTTTCTGAAAGCTAATTCCATTCATTTAGCCAATGAGTCTAGGACAGACTGGACAGTAGTAATCTCACATACATCTAAACACTTTTTAACATTAAACTCAAAATTGTGCTGAAAATATCAACCTAACCTGGTAAAACCTGAAGCAAATGGGCTCTAAATTTCTAGAGAAAGTTAATCAAAATATTTTATAGCTTGCTTAGGGAGGCTGCAATGAAGTGGCTTATTGTGGGTGCAGGAAGCACCATGGCTGTGGCTGTAGAACCTGCAAAGCCAGCTGCAGAGAAGACTAGAACAGATACTAAACAACGGAGAGTTGTTGTTACTGGGATGGGTGTGGTGACTCCATTAGGTGATGATCCAGATGAGTTTTACAATAATCTCCTTGATGGTGTTAGTGGCATTAGTGAGATAGAAACTTTCGATTGTTCTAACTATCCAACGGTATAATTCGAAGCTAGATTTTTCATAATAAATGATGTGGAAGTTTTCAAAGGTTCTTTGACGCTGAATATTTTCTACAGAGAATTGCTGGAGAAATCAAATCTTTCTCAACCGATGGATGGGTTGCACCAAAATTATCTAAGCGGATGGACAAATTCATGCTTTATGTGCTTACAGCCGGCAAAAAGGCACTGGCTGATGCTGGAGTTACAGAAGAGGTTCTTAATGAGTTGGATAAAGCGAGATGTGGAGTTATTATAGGCTCTGCAATGGGTGGAATGAAGGTGAGTGGGTCTTTTGATTTAGTTCTGTGCCACAACAAAAATCAATTGAGTTTTCTATTTCTGCATTGTAATGTTAATAAGCTTTGTTCCAAACTTCCACATTGTGTAGAAATCATAAAGGATTTTTATATAATTGACATTAACTTTCCTTATGTTTATAGTTAATCTATAACTTTAACATGAATTGTGCCTCGGTGAAGGCAGGTTTTCAATGATGCCATTGAGGCTTTGAGGGTATCATACAAGAAGATGAATCCTTTTTGTGTGCCATTTGCAACAACTAATATGGGATCTGCTATGCTGGCAATGGATCTGGTGATCTAAGGCTTATGTTCCTTAATTTATTATTGTAACATCTATTATTATATTTTTCAGTAAAATTAATTTTGCTCTAATTTATGCACCTTATTAGGGTTGGATGGGTCCGAATTATTCGATCTCAACTGCTTGTGCAACTAGCAACTTCTGTATTCTAAATGCAGCCAATCATATTATAAGAGGAGAAGCTGTAAGTTGCTCTCAAAGTTCCTTCTTCATGTGACTAAAATGATGGAAAGCACATAGGTTCTTCTATGACTAATACTGGTACATGATTTTGTACAGGATTTGATGCTATGTGGTGGCTCCGATGCAGCTATTATACCAATTGGTCAGTAGTCTTGTTTCTTTCTCCGACACTAGCAATTCTTTGAAAATGCATTGAAGATGATGATGTTTTTGCATGGCATATATGTATTTTTGAATGTATCATTTAATTTGAATGTTATTGTTGATGAAAGAGAGTGTTTGCTTTTGTATATTACAGGATTGGGAGGTTTTGTGGCATGTAGAGCACTGTCACAAAGAAATAGCGATCCAGCAAAAGCTTCACGTCCTTGGGATACTGTAAGTGCAGATAAAGCAACTTTTTGGGGTGCCATTTTTTATCTGATTTAATCTTAACCTAGTTGAAATTAACCTCTAATGAGATATCTTTTGTTTTGAAATTTGTAAAAAATCTAAAATGAAGCTTGTAATATTTTGGGATGTGTGTGATATAAAGTTAGTTTTTATTTTAAGATTTTTGTAAGATATGAAATAAAAGTTAGTTTTATAGGAATTTTTGTAGGATTTAAAATATTATTAGTTTAATGCTAAAATTTCTATATGTTATGATCTGTAAGGTTATTTTAACCAAAGTTGAAGTTAACATGTACAAAACAATAGGGCGGGATAACATGTACAAACCAAAGTTCAGGTAATTTCAGGCAATCAATTACAATCAATTATCGTATAATGAATGTTTTAAGTAGAAAATATGTGCAATATCTACAAAGAGTGAGATAAAAGGGGTATTTGAGGTAGTTTAGCATATCCATCATCACCCTTTGGAGGACCTTAAATGGAAATGTAGGGGAATTCAAGACTTTAAGGTGAAGACGAATAGGAAGACTGAAAATAACTTTGGGTATGGCCATTAGGTAGGACCTTGGCTAACTTATGATTACAAATTAAATAGAGCGAAATGGATAAGTTAAATCCATAGATCTAAGTTTTTTTAATTATTAAATTAATTGCATGACTAAATGAAAAGATTGACAAACAAAAAATTTCTATACACTAAAGTTTTGGATAAGCAAATGAGGGCTATTGTGACTCCCATAGTTGAAATGATGATTTTCCCAAAAAAGAAAATCACTAATATAAAGAGCAACTCCTGGCAGGCTTCTAGGCTTAGTGAGTACTGAGAAGGGGCGCCTGAATAAATTATCCCACATCAGACAAGTAGCGAGGTTCCTGAGTATAAGTAAATAGTATGATTCAAACTTGTAGAACTGCCTTTAAAGGCAAAATTATGGGGCTAGTGATAGGAATTTGGTAGTTAAGTATGCTTGAGCTGGAGTAATCCTGGTATGGGTGACCTTTTGGGAAATCAAGTCACTTGATTTTCTAAGACCAGAGAGTACAATATCTCTATAACTAGGATACAGGGTGTTACAATTATAATTCAATATGTTATCTATGAGTGAAAGCCTGCTGAAAGACAAACTTGTGCTTTTGGGCTCAATGCCAACAATTGGTTATAATTGATTGCATTTTTTTTTTTTGAAAAATATAATTGATTTCATGTTAGTTAACCAAAAAACCTCCTTTTTTGGTACTATATTTGAAATTACCCCTTTGAAAAAATTGGTTTTAGTTTTGAACTTAGAAATAGGTTTGTAAATGACCAGAGAGTTGCTCAATATTCAGCTTTGTTGGTGCTTCATTTTGTTCATCAAGTTTAACAAATAAGCTTGAATACATTTTAAATCTTGACTTATAAATGAATGAACTTGAACATATTAATATTCAATTCATTTATGTTTGTGAATAAATCATATCTAGATTGTCAGCATGCTTATCTAAAGCTCAAAGTTGGCTCATTTTTTGGTTGATAGGCTGGCTCATTTAGAGACTCATCAAGTGCTTGGTTCATGGTTTACTTGATTAATGGTTTAGTTGGCAGCTCGGCAAGGACAATTTATATTGTTTGCACTATTATTATGTAATTTTTAATTATATTGACATCTTGGTGTTGTATCTTATCTGTAAAATATATTCTTTATTTGTTTAATTTTATTTTTAACCATAAGTATATATTTGGTGTTAATGAATTATTCGTGAACGAACTTGGTCATTGAATTTGACATAAGATTGTTCAGATAGCTCAATAATGCACTTGATATTAAGCTCAAGTGGGGAATAGATTACAAGGTCAATGAAAGGTTTAACTCTGAGCTCGCTGTATGCTCTATTGGGGCTGGAATTCGGGCTTAGTAGAGGCTTGATTTTAGGTTCATTTAAAGGCTCAATTGCTATTTTGCAAACCGATCTCAGAATCTGTCCTTTTGTAAATGAACTAAGCTGGAACATAGTTTTCAAAGTTTTGGTTCCTTTATGCCCCGAGCTAAATAACAACTCTGAATGAGCTTGGACATATTCTTAGCTTTACTCAGTTCATTACAACCCTACCTGGAGCGGCTTGGGGTGTGCAGACTAAACTATAACCACCACCCAATCTCATATGTAATGGAGATCACAAAAGGTTGAGGTTTTTTGATGAGAGTGTTTAGTTCGTTCTTTTCAAAATCTGTGCTAAACAAAATTTGAAGCTAGTACGATTAGGAACTTACTGAGATTTTTCCTAGTTTTTTTGGTCTAGCTTAACTCTTGTGATCTATGTTTATTGGTATCAAAGGTATTTATACAGATTCAGGTTTTGACATGGCTTTAAGTTGCTGTCAGTTGTTATTTTATTTAATTTTTGGGATAATTATATATCAATATCGTAGGATCGTGATGGATTTGTGATGGGAGAAGGTGCGGGTGTACTTCTTTTGGAAGAACTAGAGCATGCTAAGGTTCAACTAAGTTCAGTTCTCTGTTAATTTTTGATATGAAAGATTGATCCGGCTTTCTTTCATTTAGTTAGAATCTGGTCTATGTCATCTTTGTTCTCTCACAGGAAAGAGGAGCAGCCATTTACGCTGAGTTTCTAGGGGGCAGCTTCACCTGTGATGCATACCATATGACTGAACCACATCCTGATGGTAAAACAATAAACCATTTAACTTAATGAGATTCAGGTTGCATCGAATAGAGTTCAATCTGAAGTATATGTACTATTTATTTATTTATATCGTTTTCTCTCACATACGCTATAATATTATGCATATATCCAGTTGAGTCGAGTTCAACCTTTTTCATCTTGAGCTAGTTTACTTCGAGTCACAAGGATGTCTCATGTTGAGTTGAATCGAGTAAATTTCGGTTGACCAAGTCTAAGTTTCAAACATGTTTGCCAGGCTTTTATAAGAGAAGTGTAAAACTCTGGCAGTCTCTTTTGGTTGTATTCCTAATTTGGCTTCTCACAGGGGTATATACCAATGGCTTTATGCGGTATTATGTATGTCAGGAACGGGAATTGTTCTATGCATAGAGAAGGCATTGTCAGAATATGGGATCGCCAGAGAAGACATAAACTATGTGAATGCTCATGCTACGTCGACACTTGCTGGAGATGTGAAGGAGTACCAAGCGCTCATACGCTGTTTTGGGACAAATCCCGAGGTATGAATACGTCACGGGAAGATAGTTTGGTCCCAATAATTTGGGGCTGATGAATCTTTTTCGGCAGTTAAACCTGTTTTATGCAGCAAGTTGTACAAACTCGTTCAAAATCGACTTATTTTACCGAATGTGCTAACTAACCAGCCTTTTTCAGCTGAGAGTCAACTCAACAAAATCTATGATTGGTCATCTCCTTGGAGCAGCAGGTGCAGTAGAAGCCGTTGCTACAATACAGGTATAGGGATAGCAAGATAACTACTTTTGTTTAAGCTGGGCTTTTCAACATTTGACGATTTCCCGATTCTTGAAATTGTGGCCTTGATCAAAGATTTATTTATATAATTTAATTAAATCATTGTCATTAAGTTTAAATATAAGATTATGCAGATCGGCCTCATCTTCGGGATTATCTTGATTTACATAAATTTGTTAGCTACAGTTTATAAACATGATATATACTATCATAACTTAGTCCTAAATGTCGAGGTATTGTTCGTTTTCTCCCATTTCAATCGAGTCTTTTGATTTTTGCCCCAAAAAGGAGCCTTGATATCGTAATGTCATGATCTCACCTATATAGATCAAGAATTACTTTTCATTTTCTGATGTGACATAACTCTGAGCATAGAAATATGTCAAGAGCCGCTTCTTAAAAAATGACTCCATCCTCATGAAATATCACAGAGATCATTCCCCACCCGCATTTGTCCTAGGCATCACATATGTATGTTGAAGTGATTTTATTTATTTTTTTGGTTTTTTGGTGTTAATTCTATGAATTATAATTTGTCATTCTACTTTTTCTTCTTACTGTGATGAATGGTCATGGGAAACGACTGGGAGATTAATGATCTTGTTGTTTACCGCATGGCAATCAGTACTATATATGTTGTTGAAACTTGTTTACAAAATTATTTACATTTGAGCTGAGTGGTATTTGTTGATCTGATGATTTTTTTGACTTATATTTTGCTGGTAATTTTCATTATTGATTTGGTCATGTGGAACAACGGTTTTCTATGACAGACTCCAGTGTTTTCTTTTCTTTAAAATTTTCTTGTTTCTTCAGGCAATTCGAACAGGATTGGTCCATCCAAATATAAATCTCGAAAATCCAGATGAAAATGTGGTATGTTAAACTTTATCTAATTTCTTTTGCTTTCTTCTCAACGACTTTAAAACTTTTCATCCTTCAATATGATGACATTGCATGCCAGCATGTTTTGCTTGCAATTATAGTATATATTATTTTATCAAATATATATATATATATATATATATATATTGATTACAGCATCGAAGTGTCATATTCTACAAATTTTTAAGGGTAAATATTACATATGTTCTTCGGGTAATATCAGAAAGTTTCATGATTTTTGAAAGCTTTTATTTTGGTCCCTCCAAATTTGATACATTTTCAATATAGTCTTCAGTCAAATTTGCCATTAAATTATACAGTGGCTATTTTACCCTTTGCAAGCCCTTCTGGATTTGTGACTGCCACTCTCTCTCTCTCTCTCTCTCTCTCTCTCTCTCTCTCTCTTACTCACTCACTCACTCTCGACCCAACAAGAAAGAAGCCAAAAGAATGCAAAAACACCTTGAAAAGCTGAAAGGCACATGGCTCCATGAATTCTTCTGCCAGACGTGGTCGTAGTGGGGACTATCATGTAGAGCTTCGGTTGATGACTGTGGACATTGTTTGGTGATGAGGTTGCGGTGGTGGCGATGGAAGCCTTGGAAGGTGAGGCAATAGAAGTTATGCTTGGGGGGTGCAAGATAGAAGAAGGAAGGGATTTGGATGAGATTCTGGGATGGGCTTGTGTAGGGACTATATTGAGAGTAGAAGAATAACAGATAAGAGATTGCTATGGATTTTCATTGCTTTTCCTCAGGAAGGTGAGGCCGTCTCTCTACAGTAGCTCTCCGACTTCAAGTCATCCTATGATGCTAGCGTCGAGGGGGCAATTGAAGGTAAAGGGGGTAGAGAGAGGGACAACATAGGAGGACATTTCAATAATTGATTTAATAAAAGAGTCATAAAAAAAAACTCACATTTTAATCACCTAACCTTGAAAAATTGATGGAAACATTAAAAGGGACCTGCATGGAATGTTTAAGCGACCTCAAGTGCTAGTTTTAAAAAATAAATGAGACTTAGAGACCCAAATAATAATTGTTACAAATCATAGATTTACATGATATTACGAACTTTAAGAACTTGCGTCTTGCTTATCATTTTTAATAGAAAAATTTTACCTACACCTCCAAGTTCTAACCATCGTTCTTCAAATAAAATAAGTATTATAGATGAGGATGTCAAGGTGGATGAGTGAGAATGCACAAAAAGATAAGATAAGAAATGAATACATCTATGAGAAAAATGGAGTAGCCTTGATTGAGGATAAACTCAGAAAGAGTCAACTTAGATGGTTTGAACATATAAATCATGGCTTATAGAAGCTCCAGTAAGAAGAGTTGAATAAGCAAACCAAAAAATATAATAAGAAATTGTAAGAAATAATCTTGCATATTTGAAGTTAAATGAGAAGTTATTCAATGCAGTGCAATAGAAATAAGAAATTTATGGCTTGGTGGTGGTTATTGTATTCTTTAATATTACGCCTAGACTCACAAATCTTCAAAAGCATACATAATTATCCTTTCGGAAGAGTTATTTTGTCGTGTGTAGTTAAAAATGTATGCCTTTTCAAAAAAAAAAAAGTAAAAAATTTATGGGTTCATATTTAATAAGATTCCATATTTTTTTCCTCATTATTGAAAAGTCCTAAAAAGAAAATATTCTACTTGTTTCAGGACGCGAGCGTTCTTGTGGGCTCTAAGAAGGAGCCTTTGGATGTGAAGGTTGCGCTATCGAACTCCTTCGGCTTTGGAGGCCACAACTCATCAATTCTCTTTGGTCCTTACAAAAAGTGAAAATTACACATCAGACTATTTATGCCTTTTTTGCTTACATTTTTTTTTTGTGTTTCAGTTCATGTTTTGTTGGTTTTGTTTGAACGTCAGGAAGATCTTTGTCTCTCTTTTGATCTAAAATTTGCCTTCCAACAAGGGTGGAGCTCATTTTTGAACGACATGAAGGTTACGAAAATGGACCGAAATGAAAATAGTCGGTTAAAACAGGATTTGGGTACTTCAGTTTTTGAAAGCTCTTATTTTAAAAAAAAAATGGATTGATTTTTTAATATTTTCAGAAGTATTTCCATTTGATTAATTGTTGACAGAATATTTGTATATCTGCTAAACACCAACCAAATTACAAAATTTTTCAATCTTATTTTGTTTAAAGTAGAGAGCAATGCACAATTTTCCTTTTGATTCTTTTTTCTTTAAAGACAAGGTTAATGTATGTTTTACTAGTTTTATTGCTCGTGCTTAAAAAATCTATTAATAGCTATTATTATTGTAATTTATATTGTAAAAATTAGAAGATTAATATTAAAGAAAATTGAGATTTAAACTTTAATTTTTGTTTAAATTTTATTGTAAAAAATTAGAATTTAAGAGTAAGATTAAGATAAATTTGTAAATTTTGTTGTAAAAAATTAATACTTAAGATCAATATTTAATAAAAATATAGGAGTAAATTATTATTTTTAAGGATTTAACATCAAGTCTAAAAGAAATTGTAATTATAGTTGTAATAAATTAGGCCTTAAAGCTAAAATTGAGAGAAATTTGGGAAAAAGTGTGATTTTCTAGGACCTATGATCAAGATAAAAGATAAATTTTGATTAAAAAAATTGTGAAGATTTAAAAAATAATAATAATTTTTACTGTAAAAAAGTAGGATCTATTAGTATTAATAGAAATGGTGGAATTAAATTGTCATCTCTTATGACTTAAAATTAAATGAAACCATAATTTTAATTATAAGGACTGTGGATCTAAGGCTAATATTACTCTTCCAGTTCTGAATGAAAGCTCGTTTCCTGCAGCAGGAAACGAAGCACGTACACATAATAAGTGATGTTCCAAGTAGAAATGGTGATTATGATTACGTTCGAAACTAGAAATAAATGTAATCAAGTCAATTTTGAGCTCCAAAGATCATATGAACGAAGATACGTAATTAGATTTCTATGTCAGATACGAGTAATTTGACCATCAATGTAAGAATTTTATTATACCCAAACACCGCAATTTCTCCTACCGCACTTGAGAATTGCCGTGGGGGGAGCTACGGCGGTGTGGCTTTGAATCTAGAAACCTTGGTATCGGGGAACACTCCGCTGCCAACTTCGGCTGAGAACTGCTACCATGAAGGAGAGTATGATACACACGCTTTTAACTTTGTAGGCTGATAACTCAACATGATTACCTTGAAATCGAATATGTTTTAGCGGGAATTAGAGAGGTAAGAAAGATATGGTTTCATTTATGTACCCTTAAACTCCTCAAATTCCAACTTGAATTTGACCATGAAGGCTCAAACGTTGATTCTGCCAGAGCTCTCAGATCATTCAACTGTGGCAGCACAACTGTAGCAAGATCTGGCCGATCTCTCCGGCGGAGCTCAGCGCATTTCAGGCCTATCGTCGCAAGCTTCATTGTAGCCTCCAGCGGCCAGTCCTGCACATTTGGATCGAGCATCTGACGAAAGTCGCCATTCTCCATCGCATTTTCGATGTTGTGAGCAAGACCCATTGGCTCTCTTGCAGTAATAATCTGAAGAAGGATAATGCCAAGTGCATATATGTCGGATTTTGTGCTCACCATTCCAGTTTTCTGGTACTCAGGATCAATGTAACAGAAAGTTCCTGCAGCAGCAGTCATATGGTATTGGGTAGAGTTGCCGGAGACAGGAGGAGGGAGGAGTCGGGCCAGGCCAACATCAGCGATTTTGCCCACAAAGTTGCAATCCAGAAGAATATTTCCAGGCTTGAGGTCTCGATGGACGAGCGGTTCAGGCTTTGCTTGGTGGAGGAAGAGGAGGCCGGTGGCAACCTCAGCAGCAATCTTGAACCGGAGCTGCCAAGATAGAGGGGGGCTGCCACCAGAGCAGAAGAGACGATCCTCGAGGCTTCCGTTGGACATGTACTCGTATACCAAGCAACCGAATTCAGGGCAGGCACCCAGGAGGAGGACCATGTTGGGGTGTCTGATGCAGCTCAGCACCTCCACCTTGTGACAGTTTATAAGAAAAGTTGAACTTTAAAGTTGGAAAGGATGACGCATAGAAGAGTTGTCATATGACTAGATGAGAATTCATGAATTATAACATACAAACTAGCAGGCAATGGATGCAATTAGAAGATATTGCTATACATACATCTTTAATTTACTAGTTTCCTTGCTTATTAGCTGTTTCATAGAATTCACATCCTACGTTCTGTTTTCTTATTTACCATTTTAATAATTTGTTAGCTTCCTTATTCCCTGCACCTCTTATGTTAAATTGCACAATTCTATTAGTGAATTTTCTCAACTGCTACAACAAAGTTCCATCTTCGTCATCAAACTAGAATATAGGATTGAAGGATGGCTTACAGATCAGGAATTTGTAAACAAAGTTGCATCCTCAAGTGTTATTTCATATATTCCTTATTACAATATTGTGAAAAGATAAAAAAAAGATCATTTTTATGTTCCTCAAATATAATCACCTTTACTTTATACTCGGGCATTACGACACATCCATCCATCATTCACACTTCTGTGATACTAACTTTGTTGGAAGTGATTTTCCTATGAACATATAGATCAATGAAACAATAAGAACCTATTTGCTTTATAAATTCTAGTCTTTTTATAGCATCATACGCCATTGACGCTTCACTATTTGAGATTCATAGTTCTAACCACACTGTTGATGTACTCACTGGAGATACCAAACTTGAAACTCATTTGGTAATTTCTAAAAATATATATATAATCATTTCTTTACCATTCCATAAATATAAATAGTCTTGCAATTTTTTACTCACATTTTAACTATTTAAAATAGTTGTGGATGCATTAGATCAAATAACAATTTTGACTGCCGCATTAACTTTTTCAGGAATATAAAATTTCAAAAATCAAAAGGGGTAATGGATGAGAATGAAAATGCTTCCTTCGTTTCAAGTTATCAAAATAAGTAATACGATTCAGCATACCTCCTTATGGAACTGTTTCATTCCTTGAGCAACATCAGATCGTAAAATCTTAATTGCAACAAGTGTATGGTCAAGTGTAGACTTAAAAACTGGTCCATATCCTCCTTCCCCTATCTTCAGTAAATCTGAGAAGTTTTCTGTAGCTTTCTGAATCTCATCAGCACCATACCTCCGATATCGAATATCTGAAGAGATGGTCTCCAATTCCTTCTTCATTTCCGACATTTCTTGTCGCCATGTGTGATCCGTATGGTACTTATTGCCCGTTTCATTTGCCATTTTGGTCGCTTGTGGTGATTCAAGCAATGGGATCATAGACCTCTGCTTGACAGGGGTAGTTGCTCCAAACATTTTGGAAGATTGTGGTGATTCAGGCAATGGGAGTATAGATCTCTGTTTGGCAGGGGTAGTTGTTCCAGACATTTTGGAAGCTTGCGGTGATTCAAGCAATGGAAAAATAGACCTCATCTTGGCAGGGGTACTCTCCGAAGCAACAACCACCTCTTCAGCCAAAAGTTTAGAATTCGTGATCCCAACATATGAATGCCCAGGATTTCCCTGCATAAATATATGCATTTTTTAATATTGAGTTCTTTTCTTAATTCTAAATTGAGTAAAATTTAAAATGTAGAAGGCTTGCAGCAGAAAATACGAAAACAGCGACAAAAAAGCCTTAATTGCAATCTAGTCATTAATTTCTCATCTCCATCCAGTTGTATTTGAAATAATAATCTCAAGAAACACAAGTGATTCAAGGAAGCTATGAAACCATCAAGTACTTTATGCATGTGCAAATGTAGTGCAAAGTCTGTAAATCCAGCATTTTTAAACCAGATATTAAATTGTGAAATAGAACAAAATTTTACAAAGTGACTCGTGGTCCAAGAGGTTTGGCTCGGAATTGATTTTGCACAGATTTTTTCACATGGCTCGGCTTGCAACGTGAATCAAGTTGGCTCGAGAATATTTTATATACCTTAATCATCAGCCATTCATACACTGGTCCATTGGTCCAACCTATCTGAGATCGGGTGCCTCCCAAGCTAGAGGCTTCATATTCAACCCACTCCCAAAAACTTTGTATTATTTTATTTCCAATTGATTGAGCCAGCTTGAGTCCCACTCAGTTTGAAAATCGAATTGGCTCATAATTGAAATCATTTCAATTACAAGTCAATTTTGAGACAACTTCAACTTGAATATTACTATTTTCAATGGGACTCAGTTTTGCTTGGACTTGGCAATGTGGTAAAATCTGGACCGAACTGGCCGGTTCAACAGAGAATAACTCACCATCCAATCCGGTTAAATGCCAAAACCAGATTGTATCTCAGACCGGATAAAGCCAATCTGATGGTTATAAATCAATCTAATTTTATAATGTTTACCGTTTCATGATGGTAATATACCAATAGAATGAATGTTTATTGCAAATTTGTTAATAGCTGGAAATTGATTTTACTGCCCAATAGAATCTCCAAACATATCTGATGCCTGCTTCAGCTCTAGCCTTAATTTACTCATTTCAGATTCTGCATCATCCTAATTTCCATCAAAATATATCAGATCCTCTGATTAAAAACCAAAAAAGCTCAGGTTAAAGGGCAAATGAAATGGATTGGAAATGTATTTTCATCACCATCAAAAGAAGAGTTGACTGCCATATCAACTCACATATCAATTTTCTTCATACAGAGTATCAAAAAATATTGTCATCATAAGCCATAGTAATTTAACAGAGTAAAACAACATTATGCTTACATTTGGGTTCCCCAGCCACGATCCAGCTTCCCTCAGCGAAACAGGAGGGGAGTTCTCATGGCAACTAGAACCAAAGCCATCAGACCAACAGTTACCATATCCTTTTGACTCGAAGCTCCTGTTCTGCTCTCCACGATAATTATATTCATTGAGGAAAGTTGATAATGGTGACAGTTTTCCCCGCGAATCCACAAATTCTCGCAGATACATATTTTCTAAATATTCGACAGGTGGCCTGCTTGGGCTGGGACATGAGGCTATACTGTGGTATAAAGTTTCAGGATGGCCTCCATATTGGCTTCCCGCAGTTGTTCCTTCACTCACTCTGTTGTCATATGTCCTATCATATCTAACCTTTACACCACGGACTGATTCACAACTGGTTAAATTATGACGGAATCAGCAAAAGAGATTACCAATATTAAAAGGGGAATTGAGAACAGAAACATGAGCATATAGTTTATAACAATACTTGAATATAGATAGCTTTTTTTTTTCTAATGTCAAAACAAAGAGAGAAATGTTTGATTCCCTTTTTTAATGGCAAAAGGTGGAGCTGACAACTGAGAGACATACGTCAGTGGCTAAACATGCTCCAAAAGAAAATCCAACTAGTACATAAGAGAAAAGCCACTCTTTCACCTTTAAACTAAAACAGCTTTGACATCAGTTAAGTCTACAAACAGCAATAACAAAACCAACAAAGCCTTCATGGTGAACTTGTTGAAGTCGACTAATTTAGAATTCCCCAGTAACAATATAAATGCTTTTTCAGTTCAACTAATAATTTAGAATTACCTATGTTTTTGGGGCTTGTATATAAATGCTCCCATTATAAAGTACACTCATGAGACAATTCATAAAGTTACAGGCAGAAACTGAGTGTTTTGCTTCATGACAACCAATATATGATGTGGTGAGCGAATAAGTATCTTAGATTCTTTTTTTTATAATAATGTATCTTAAACCCCCTTAAAAAGCCTGTTTGTTTGTAAGGTTAAATTTAACAAGATTAAAATTAAACGTGAATAGAGATATTTTTTAATTGAAAGTTGTGAATGATATGAAATAAAGTAGTTATTACATTGAAAATTGGAATATGTGAGTGATGTGATATAAAGTTAGTTATTATGTTGGAATATGTGAGGGATGTGATATAAGTTAGTTATTATTTTAGTAATATGCGTAGGATGTGAAATAAAATTAATTTTTAATATTAAATTTTATGTGTGATGTGACATGCCTGGTTAAAATTAAACCAGGTTAATTTTCAACGGCCAAACAAACGGAGCCAATTATGTCATTAAAAAGTGAACTACCTCATTAAAATGCATGTATATGCATATAAATTCAACATATAATTCTAGACAAAATTGCTAGTCATACCTTTTAGAAACCTCAAAGTTCTGTCCCACTTCTGGAGTACCTGTTCATTTTCAAGTGTTGGTAATTGATTCACATGCAGGACAGAGGGAGACAATAGAAGTAAAATGTCAACATACAGCTACAAAAAAAATCATAAGTTTGACGAACTTTTAACAGATTGGAAGCGGTTTCCAGTAGCATCAATTTGTTGAAACTTGTTCACATAATTTTTTCTCGGACGAGTTGCAGGACGAACTGAGGAAACCTTCCCTTTAGATATAACATACACAGAGCAAAATTCCGGAGCAATCTTCGAAACGGATAATGGAACATCAAGACTTTTGATAGTCCTGAAAGATTAATCAAAGGAAAAATATCACTCATTGATGAACTCATGTACTCGAGAATAATTGGCAAATTCTACACAAATTCCTCCATAGTGATCAAATTTGCAACTAGTCATTTTTTAATACTATCCAATAGGTCCTACATTAAGGTAAATGTACATTGAGGTCCTTCACGTATTAAGATACTCATTGGAGAATAAATGATCAAAGCAGCTTCAACAAGCCAATAACCACTAAGATCTCTTTCACATAGGCATTGCTAAAGATAGAGTTCAAAGAATCTCATAAGCCAAAGACGTAAGAGTAATCTCAGGCTGTGATAATGGCAAAGAATTAATGAGGATCTATGACTTTTCTGTCTGAATAATTACACAAATTTACCTAGGGGACATAAGGTTGGTTAACCGACCCATTCTGTGAAAACTAAGACATAAATACTAAAAACAAGACAGATTTATAACAACAACAACAACCAAGCCTTAATCCCACTAGGTGGGGTCGGCTACATGAATCATTTGTTTCTATTGCGCTCTATCAGTTGCCAAATTCTTATTTAAGTTTAAGTAACCAAGATCACTCCTTATAGTTTCTTGCAATGTCTTCTTAGGTCTCCCTCTTCCTCTTTGTACATAAGCAAAATCGAATAACTCAATTTTTCTAACTGGAGTTTCAATCGACCTACGATTTATATGTCCAAACCATCTAAGTCAACTTTCTCTTAGTTTATCCTCAATTGGCGCAACACCAACTTTCTTTCGGATATACTCATTTCTCATTCTATCCTTTAGTGTATATCCACACATCCACCTTAATATCCTCATTTCTACAACATTTATTTTATTTGTATATTTCCTCTTTGCAGGCCAGCATTCAGCACCATATATCATCGCTGGTCTTACTACAGTTTTATAAAATTTACTCTTGATTCTGGATGAGATTTTTCTATCGCACAACACACCAGAAGCATTTCTTCATTTTACCCATCCTACTTGAATCCTGTTAATAACGTCATTATCTATTTTACCATCATTTTGTATGATAGATCCAAGGTATCTAAAGCGCTCACTCTTCTTGACAATTTGATCATCAATTGTCACATCACCAATATAAATATTTCCTTCTTGACTAAATGTGCACTCCATATATTTAATTTTTGATCTACTGAGATGAAAACTTTTAGATTCTAGAGCATTCCTCCAAGGCTCTAGTTTCGCTTTAGCTCACTCTTTAGTTTTCTCAACAATGACAATATCATCTGCGAAGAGCATACACCAAGGCACTTCATCTTGAATATGTCCAGTCATGACTTCCATAATCAAAGCAAAAAAATACAGACTTAAAGTCGAGCCTTGGTGTAATCCAACCGTAATAGAAAAATCCTTAGTCAAACCTCCTTGTGTCCGAATACAGGTAACAGCTCCTTCATACATGTCTTTAATAACTTGAATATAGGCAGTGCAAATCTCTTTTTTTTCTAACTCTCCAAAGTACTTCTCTTAAGACTTTATCATAAGCTTTTTCCAAATCAATAAAAACCAAATGTAGGTTTTCCTTTCTCTCCTTAAATTTCTCCATTAAACTTCTTAATAAATGAATGGCTTCTATAGTAGATCTACCTGGCATAAAACCAAACTGATTCTCTGATACCTTAATATTATGGCGCAACTTTTGTTCGATCACTCTCTCCCAAAGTTTTAAAGTATGACTCATTAATTTAATTCCTCTATAATTAGCACAATTTTGTACATCGCCTTTATTCTTATCAATAGGTACTAATATACTTTTTCTTCATTCATTTGACATCCTTTTAATTTTCAAAATCATATTAAACAATGTAGTGAGCCAAGAAACTCCTTCATCTCTTAAACACTTCCAAACATCTATTGGGATGTTATCTGGTCCTACTGCTTTTTTATGCTTCATCTTCTTTAATTTTGGTTCAATCAACAAAACTTTTTGGATTCTAATCAATAATCCAAACTTATGAACAGATGAAGTTAAATAATATAAAGTGAAAAATGATAAGAACTCATGTTTACTCTTATAACTTTTCTAAATCCTTGTATCAAAAAATAATAAATAAATAAATCCAAGAATATCCTATAAATAAAATAAATACCTAAAAGTGTCATAATTTTGATAGTTCAATGAATTCTACTTTTACAACAACACACTAAACCTAATTTACAATCAACGACAGCATTTCCCTAGATTATTAGTCAGCACAACTAACCATCATTTTAGACCATAAAAATGAAATCCAAATCAAAAAGTCAAAAAATATAAATATGAAAAACCGAACCCTAAACATTGTTTTAATTAATAGAATCTGAGTTTTAAGGTTTCACTTATTGAACAACAAAAATAACAACAATGTAAGAATATGAGAGGCCTATTCAGAAAAATTAGTATAGGAATTCAATTGCAACTCGGATGTACAAAATAAGGTATTTAAATTCTCAACTCAGATGATGCCAGTCATATGATTGATCTACCTCATAAACAAATTTCTAGATGAAGCTCCAAGAACTAATTTGTCAACAGACTGGTACGTGACAAAATCAGCAATGGCTTTAGGAACATCTGAATCCTCTAGAATCACCTCCTTACACTGTAACTGTGTTACAAAAAATTTCAAATCTTGACATTCCAGAAGAGAAATGGAGAAAATAAATATCCGCATATCATAAGCAACAACTAGAAGAGAAACTACACTCAATAATAGACAAAAATTACTCAGCAGAAGCTAAAAGCCAATAAATAAGCTTTATTTGACTCCAAAGCAAACACATATCTATAGTTTTAGTGACCAATTTACAAAAGAACAAGAATTGAAAAAATGAAAATGAAGGAATTACACATGCCACTAATAAAAATATTTAATTAAACAATAAACATTAACAACCATAATTTCGCAATTATACACTATTAATAAATAGATATTTGTTGATGTAGAACGTGTAAAGGGAAAAGAGAGAATAATATAAGAAAAAGAAGAAATATAGAAGAAAGGAAAGAAAACTAAAAATGTTTTATCCAATCCATCTAGAAACTACTAATTATAAATACAAATGCTTATTTATAGAAATATATTGTCAATTAACAATACAAAATTATTAAAAAAAATATAATTACAAATTATAAAAAGTTTTTAACATATTCACTTCAATATCATGTACATTCTAAATAATAATTATTAAAATTTAAATAAATTACCGTCCTCCTTTAATATACTAATAATTAATATAAGTTCCTTCTAATTTCAATCGTAAAACTACTCAATCCATCTCCCACTATGCCTTTAATAATTATTTAAAAAATCCATTATGTGTTATCCATCTTCGATAAAAGTTTATCAATAACTTTGGGTATATTGCTTGACTCGATTACAATCATGATTCGACCACTTGTTAAACGTAAAATCACAATGATAAATTGATAAGATAAACTGACATCATTCAACTTTCAGAAATTTTTCAAGAAATTCAATTGATGCTAACAAGACTTTATAGAAAGCTAGTGCATAATTTTAACATTTGTTTCATGACCAACACATAAATAGATAGATTGTGTGGATTAACGTGTAATCAAAAGTTCCAAACAAATTTTTGTGGCAATCATGCATTTCCATTAGAATAATAGTGGCTTTAGCTTTGAAGTTTATTTGTAAAGCAGTATCATATCACTTATCGCTGCCTACCTACAACAAATTGGCTACCATGCACAGATCTTCTAAAGGAGCCAAAAAAGCCTACCCCTCTTCTGCTACAGAAACATTGAAAAGGAAGAAGTAGCTCTTTAGTCTGAAGGTCAATTTGTTCAAGAAAAGTAGAAGCAACATCATCCCCCACCTCAGTAATCGGAATTTGGATTCCAGCTGCAATAATATATAAAATGAAACGTGGGATCAATTGAACAGGGACATGCCAATTCTTAAATAATTAAAAAATGAAGATACATTATATAGATGCTATCCAACACTATGTTGGGCTGAAATTTTTGAGTACTTTGATTTAGAATCATTCCACAAAATCAAGATTGAAAGGAGAAAATTTCACTAGAATAATCTTTTACATTATTTTCAATGGAAAGAAATAAAAGGAGGTAAGGCATTCTTATTTTACCTCAAGTGAAATGGATTAGAATGAATAAGGCTTAATTCCTTTAGAACGTAAATAAATGGAGCACATGATGAAGAGCAAGCGCCTTAGTGACTTGCATTATGGGAAAGCCATTGAAAAAAAAAACTAATTACAACTATAAAGGTATAAGAAATATGAAATTATGAATTGGTTGCTTATATATTTCTGTGGAACAAGAGACAGATGCCCTCGACAAACTGAAAACGTTTTGGAAAGTAGTTTCATGTATTGGTTCCTCAAAGTCATTAGTTGCAATGGCAAAACAAATGGAGTCCCTTTCAAATAAATTAGACCTGAGAACTCGAAGAGATTCCATGAGGCAAGGTCATTCAGTGTAAGTGTGTATAGAAGAAGAAAGAAGGTCTACTAATGATAAGGATGTCAAATCTAGGTCTGTGTTTTTTATGATTTTGATAGTTTAATGCAAAGGACTATAGCTAAGTTCTGGGCATCAACTTCAGTGAGGTCTCACCAATAATGAAATATAAGTTAATCTGCATCTTACTTGGGTTAGTGGCCAAGTTCTACAAGGAGCTTCAGCAACTAGACATAAACATAACTTTGCATGACAAGTTGGAAGAAAAAATTTACATATAACAACCCAAGGGTGGTTTCATAGTTAAAAGCATGGAGAACTACGACTATGGTTGAAGAAGTATTTATGTGAGTTAAAACAGACTCCTTGACAATGAAATGAGTGTTTTAACTCTTAGGCCTCGTTTGGTTTGAGACAATTTTTTTGCCCAATAAAAATTTTAACTATAAAAATTACTTTTATTTCACATCCAACACAAATACGAATATTAGAATTGAAAGTATTTCACATTTTACACACTTTCTAATATTAAAAAAAATTTATCTCTCATTAAACTTAAAAAATAAAATATTTTTTCTTTTGTCCAAAAAAAAAGCTCGAACCGAACGAGGCCTGGTATATTCAACCATGGTTTTTCAAGATCCAACTTTGAGAGTCATTCCAACTTTACAAAATTGTAGGATGGTTCACATATCTATCTATTCATCTATATGAATGACATGCTCTAAGCCTCAAGATATGTTAATGAAATCGAAAGGTTTAAAGAAAGATACTTAATATGGAGATAATAGATTAATAAAAGTTGAGGATATGTTTTGAAAGTCATAGACAGATTCAGAATGAAAGAATATAAATTACTTTCTATGCTCTCACCGACACATTTTTTATGTCATTTATTAAGAGTTAAAAATACACGATATGCAAGTACAATGAGCAGTATAATGAATATCATGATTTACACTCAGCCAGATCTTGCACATGCAATAAGTGTAGGCAACAAATACATAGTAAGTTTAGGATGTCAACAATGGTAGGCAATTAAATGGAGCTTGGGGAATCTACATAAGACAATAGGAGCATGTTTACAGTTTAAGTTGAAGAACTCATGCGTAGTTGGATATGCTGATTTGCACCATATTAAAGATCTTGACAAAAGAAAAAGTCTTATCAAATTTGTCTTCAATTGGGAAGGTGTGCAATCACTTAGTTGTCTTCATTACGGCATACAATTGCATTATTTACTATGAAAGCAAAGCACATGATAATCATAGAGGGTGTGAAATGAGCAACCTAGTTAAGAGGATTATTAGGAAACAAGGGGATTATTCAATAAAACCACAACATACTGCAACAATTAAAGCACAATCTAATTAACAAAGTAATAGATGTTTCACAAAAGTCAAAGAATGTTAAGACCAACTATCATTTTACTCGAGAAGTTGCTCAATATAGGTCAAGAATATCAGTATTTTGGAAAATCTTGTGATATGCTGAATAAGTCTCCATTGACATCAAAGTTCAAGCACTACTGGAATTTAATTTCTATCTCTTGGTGAGTAGTGTAGGCATCCTTCAAGATACATGACAGGTCAAGAAAACCATGTGGAGATTCAAGTTAAGGGGAAGATTTGTTGTTTGTGAATTAAATTCTTTGACAATACCATGGAGGTGTTCGAGGACTAAAATGTTTGACAATGGGGTTGATGAAAACATGTGGTCACTGGTTGTCTTATTCAACACCTGGGCACCTAGAGAAGATTTTCTCAAATGCAAGCATAAGATGGAAAAAAGTATAGACTCAAACAAACTATTCAAAATAAAGCCAAAAATTATAAAGAATTTGTGGAGTGGAATAGTGGAAGTCAAACAAGATGCTTTTTTTTCGACTTATGTCAACCCAAGATGAAAACATGTTCTCAAGAAGGTTTCTCAAAAAATTTATGTCATGTTTTTTTCTCAATGTTCATAGCTTGGTACTTTTCTACTTAAGAAATCGATAAATGCAAGATCATTCATAAATTTAAAGGCATAACTGCCTGGAAGTTAAAAGAGTCATTGTTGGAAATCACATATAATTTTGTTGATATTGGGACCTTGATTATCTCACAACATAAGTGATAATTTAAGATTTGCCTAGTAGTAGTTCTTTCTAAGAATCTTGTGTCCTTAGTGTAATTCTAGCAATAATTCCTTTTTGAATATTAGTGAAACTTCTTTGCTTTCTCTATGGCTTTTCTAACAAGGATTTTTATGTAAATCTGTGCATTCATCATCTTTATCTGGTTGTTTAATTCTGTACCCTTTCGTTTATTAGCTCTATAATTGCAATCTTTGTTTATGATCAAAGATATCTCAATTTTTTGCGTTAACAATCCTTACGGTCAAATCAAAGTTATCTAAGAATTTGTTAACAAGACAAGACAGATTAGCAATAGATTCTAAAAAATTAAGCCAAAGTAGCTTGGGATTAAGTATTTTTGTAGTAGATTTAACAAATATCTCCGAGAAGTAATTTTGTTTGTTGGAAATTTTGGAATTACTAGACATAATTAAGATTTAATGAAAAGTAATGATAATTAGTTTTCAATACATTAAAAGAGCACAATAACAACAAAAATAACAAAGCCTTTATCCCAAGCTAGTTGGGGACCATAGGTTAGCTACAAACATTTCTCTCCTCTATTCAGTTGTATTTAATATGTGCTTTTAGTAATTGCCATTGCGTCAAGGCCTTGTTTTATAACTATCTCCTAGTGATGTTTGATTGTTTCCCATGTCTACCTCACCTTAAACTAGAGAGATTGTTTGTTTCTAAGGTTAATTTTAACCTAGATTAAAAATCCTATTGAGATATTAGAATAATAATATTTTAAATTTTAACAAACTCTAATATTAAAATCAAATTTATTTCATATCATACACAAATTTCAAAATAAAAATTAGCTTTATTTCACAACCTACACACCTCTTAAAATATAACTAACTTTGTTTTAAATTTTTCAAAAATTTCAAAATAAACATCACATTAAAAGGTTATCTTTCACCCTAATTAAAAATAATCTCACAAACAAATAATATGTATTATGCTCGCTCTCCCCTTGATGCAATAACTTTCAACACAAACCACTTTTGCGTACTCATTGATCTAAGCACCCGCATATCAGATACACTAGAAGTGTATATTAATAATCAACTTTTGTCCAATTGAATTGAATATATATTAAGTAGGGAATAATTATTCAAGAAAGAACTAAGTGGATTCAATTTCACCTAAGCTAAAATAATTCCAACTTTTAACTCATAATCAGCTTACAAGGAGTTGGAATGGCAGTGATCTTGCGCCGGATATGAAGAAGAACGAAGATCTCGTTCTTCGACAAGACATGGTCTGCAGCCCACTTGAGCGCATGCTGGCTGTTCTTGTCGCAGTCAACAGCCACCGCGACCAGCTGCGGAACACCGGCTGTATCGTCCCGGCCGACGGAGGCCCGGAGCTGCGACCCATTCCTCCTCATCCTCGTTTCCTTCCGCTGAATCGATTTCGACCTCAGATTTGGAAAGCCTTCCGGCACGATCCATCCCCTTTTCTATCCCCCAGCGGCAAACGGTTTCGTCAGCCGGATTAGGTTTTCCGGCCATGATCGGGTCTTCGCCTTCCCGAAATTAGGGTTTTTCAGTTTCGGTTGAGCAGTTCGAAACGCGCCCAGTGAAAGAAACCCGGCGACCGAAGGCCGAAAAGCACGTTGACCAGGGAATTTCTTATCGTGATTTGTGGATGCTTTCGTACGAACGCGCATGATTTTGTCGGACAATGTTTCGGTGCAACCTAACGATCCCGGCGGATTAGGTCCCTCGGTTTGACTTTGACTATTGGATCTGTAAGAATATTTTTCACTCTCACTCAAAAAAACTATTTTTGACACATTTAAAAAAAATCAATTAGGATTGTATTATTAAAACCTAATTATTTTATATGATTTTAAAAAAATAATAATTATTTTATATTTAATATTTAAATATTTAACATCATAAACTAAAAAATTATATAACAATTATTACAATATAAATTATACATAAATTATAATTTTAAATATATAAAATAATTAAAATTTATTAATATATATATATATATATATAATATTTTCGTGTTTAAATAAATTATGGTAAAAATTAATAAAAACTCTCATCAAAGTAAAATAAAATAAACAGGGAGCAGTTAGTTATCTGTTAAAGTGTTTATTTATGCAAAATTATTTTAAAATGAACAGTGTATATGTTTTATATATAGAAATATCTTCATTTTCTTATAAATAAAAATGAAAATAAAATCTAGTACTGGGTATGTTTATTTGTTTAAAATTAACATCTTATTAGGACTCATTAAATTAGAGAGTTAATTTCTGCAAAAAAAATATTTTAATAATAAAAATATGTAAAATATAAAATAAAATTAATTTTAATATTTATAATTGTATTGAATATAAAATAAAACTAATTTTTATAATTAAAATTTGTGTTAAATCAAAAAGAAAGTTTAACCCAAATGAGTAATGAGTTAGTGATAAAATTAATTATCATATTGTAATATGAAATTAATTAATCATTATTTTATTATATAATAAAATATAAAATAAATTTATTTTTATTTTAAAATATAAATTTGACATAAAATATAATTATATTTTAATTTTGTGATTTCTGTATAATTTAATATAATATTTAAAATTAGATATGATTTATTATTTTTTTATTAAGAGTTATAGGGGAAAGTTTAATATTGAGCACAATATATAATTAATGAGTAAGATTTTGATATCAATTTAATCCAACGGGCTATTTAAATAAACAAAATACAGTTGAATTATCAACTCTAATATTACATATTAAAAAAATTATATTAGGATAATTAAAATTGGGAATAATACGCATTTAAATGAACACATAAACAAAAAAATTTAATGATCATAAATTATATATTAAAACTATAATTTATATTAAACATTCAATATGAATTGAATAACCAAGATTTGTTTCACATGAATATTCAACACAAATTAAAATATTAACATATAATTAATATTTTTTGTTCATTAATCAAATATTTTTATTTAGCTATTCACTTAATTTATTTATTGAAAATGTTTAGTTATTATTGAAGATAAATATGTATATTACGGATAAAACATTTTATTATATTTATAGTTACGTATAATGTAAAATAAAATTTATAATTATATTAACAATTATATTGAGGGTGAAATAAAATAAAATGTTAATTTAGATGAAATATGACATAGCTAATTAAGCGTGGATTATTTTAAATAAATATAAACTATTTTCTTTTTATTTTTTTCCTAGGAGTTTACTTATTAGACTAATAAAACTCTATCATATATTTGTATTAGTGTTATCAAAGATAAAGCCTTATCAATGTCATTATAGAAATATATTATATTATATTATATTATATTATATTATATTATTTAAGTAAAATAATTATTTTATTTGAAAACTTATTTACAAAATATTGCAATAAATTATTACTCTAATATGAAACTTAAATATAACCTAAAATTTATGTAATATATCGATATTATCTTATTCATGAATATTTTTTTATTTTTTATTGGTAATCACATACTTGGAATAAGTTATTAATAATAGAGAAATATGAGAATTCAAAATAAATGAATAGATACCCATAAAAAAAGTGAATAGATTAGTGTGAGAATTTATCAGGTAATTTAATTTTAGTTATAAACACTCACAAATTTATAATTTGATTATATTAAATCACACAAATAATAATTATAAAATTTTATAAATTTTTAAAATTTAAATTCAAGCCTGATGCCAAATCATATTTGCCAAGTGCCAAATAGGTTAATTACGCTTTAATTAAAATTAGAGCATTGTGCAAGTAGTTTATTTGAGTTTTAAATTAAGATTAATGTTTAGTTTAAATTGAACTCACGAAATTCTCTTTAGATTTAAGTTTATTTATAAGTTTATTATCAATAAATATAAATATATATATATATATAGGTAGATTTATTACACATGCATGATATAATTCATTCATTTTTACATATAATTTGTATTTATTATTTATAAAAAGGAAATTCCATCGAGGCCCTCGAACTTGAATTCATACATGTTCATAAAAGTAAAATCATATTATCTAAATTTGTTTTTCTAAAATATTTTTTATCTGAGTTCTTTTAACAGATTTTATTAAATTTGTCCATTATATTATTATTTTTTAAAAATTAAACATTATTATTAGAGAAATATAAAAAAGTAAAAATTAAAGTTATAATAGCAATTTTGTAATATTTAAATATATATTTTTAATCTTTTAAAATTATTAACACGTGGTTCCAGCGCTGCATCACTGCCGTACAAGTGGCGTCGAGCTGGCATTTAGCCTTTATTTATTTACTAATTCATTTATCTGTTCTCACAGGTTTCAGATCTCGGTTAAATCTCGGTCACGAGGGTTCAATCAAGCCTCGTCCCCGACGAGCCAGGACCATCCCTACAAATATCGATGACGATATTACGCTGCTATACCTGTCACCGTCAGAGTGGCCCGACCACGCAGTTCCCCGTACAAGATACCTTTTCACCAAGATACGCAAATCAAGGATCCGCATGCTCCAGCTGTCACGAATCCCCAGAAGCAGTACCAATATTAAAAGATCATACTCCCCTGTTGCTGCTTTTGGTCCCTCCAGCAGCCGACAAGCGGCGCAAGCTCAGTGCTTATTCACCTCCTTTTCTCCGGGAAATCAAAACAAAGCTGTACAGTCCATCGCCTACAAATACCCTTGAACAGTCTTCAAAGGAGGGATCAGAAGACCGAAGAAGGAAACAGAGAATTAATAAGAGCGGCCAAAATACAAGCAACTTTCCTGGTTCTCCCATTCTCACTGTATTAGAGTCCCAACTGAGGAGCTTTCTCTCTCTCTCTCTCTCTCTCTCTCTCTTTCTCTCTCTCTCTCTCTCTCTCTCTCTCTCTCTCTCTCTCTCTCTCTCTCTCTCTCTCCTTCCCAAGCATTGTACTAGCCCTCACGGCTACCTTTTTCCTTTAGTGAAATCTCTTCGTTGATCGTTGGGTGGATGTAAGGGATTTCCTCCTTGAACCACCTTAAATCTCTCTGTGTGCTGTTCTGGATTCCCCAAACTCTCTCTCCCTTTTAAGCTTTGACTGACGGGCTTATTCCTCTGCGCGTCGCTGTCTCTCAGAGTCCTTTCTCTTTTTTTTGTATTTCTTGGGATCCCCTACATCTCACGTCAATAAAAATATAATTTAACGTTTAAACTTGACAAAATTCATTATAAAGTATTCAAATGAAAAATATTTTGTGCGTGAAAGACCTAGGCGACATGTTACAGTTCGAGGTAAATATTATCTAAGATTTTTAAGGCTTCGGGCTAATATTAAGTAGGTTTATAATTTTAAAAACTCTTCAATAAGATCCTTAATATTAACATTTAGGTTTTAATAAGGCTGATTTTACTTAATTTATATTTTTTATTTTTTAAATAAAAATTATATTAAATTAAATATGTAATTATAAAAGATAAAATACCCCGCCCCACGCACAGGGCGCATGGCCGTTAGTCCTTGGCCTATGCACTAGAGGCAACACATGATAATTTATCAGCCTCGCATGCAGAGAAATTATTGCGTCCGGTTGGAGCACATCCACGCCAATCAGAGGCCGCCACATATGCAATACAGCTAGATCCGAGTGTCACACCCTTATTTTAAAGACCAATTATTCATAAAATAAGGGGAGACTTACAGTCAAAATCACAGAATAGATTATAAGAAAAAGGCATATTTATTCATCTCATAACAGAGTTACATAAATTCGAACACTAAGTAGGTCACTCATAGTAATCTTAGATTAGAAAACTAAAAGGTAAAGCAATTAAACTGGATAAGGGTAAATATCGGTGGGACCATATGGGATGTAGGGAAACATCTTTCCTGGAATTTTGCAGTCTTCTCCTAGCAATAAATTATTTACCTAAAAAGCAACAGTTAGTCATAAAAACTGAGTAAATGACATCCACCTTACCATAGGCCACGTGAGGTCTTATAGCTCAATTTAACAATAGATCAGAATATCAGATTAACTTGTAATATCAACTTATCACCTTACAATATTATTATATTTCATACTATGCATATATATTAATATGTATAAATCTTATAATGATGAAAGATCAGAATCCACAAATATACGTCACCAGTGTGACAACAGAGGTAGCAGATACGTCACTAGTGTGACATCAGATTTAACAAATACGTCACCAGTGTGACAACAGATTTATCAGATACGTCACCAGTGTAACATCAGAATAATAGAATGCAGGTATGTCCCCCACACAATACCACGCATCCAGAAGATGGTTCGTCAACTACCGGAATCCCAGCGCATCATATCATCATATATCTCAGGATACATGGGTTCAGTGTAACCCAATATAATATCTCGGCATAAAGCCCAACAGAATATCGGTATAAAGCCAAGCAGAATATGCAGAATATAGCTCATAAAATATAATTGATATTATTTTGTAAATTAGTTATTTTAATTTAATAATCACGATGTCCTAAGTTCAGTGAAAATCACTTACCTGGATTAGAGGCTGTAATAGTTTGTTGGTGGATGACGTGTTCCGTGATTAAGTTCAATGTGAATAATCACTATTGGGCTTAAAAGTTAAAAATATTGACTTAAGTTACTTAGGTTAATTAGGTCAGACAAGCCAAGTGGATCAAAACTAGTCAATATATGCCAAACTAATTTAAATGGGTCAAATCAGGTCAACTTGGGTAAAAACCGAGTATTTCAGGTTAATGAGGCAAATGAGTCAAACAAGTCAAATCGGGTCAGTCGGGTTAACTCATGTCAAATAGGTTAACTCGGGTCAAACGGGTTAACTCATGTCAAATAGGTTAGCTAAGGTCACACAGGTTAACTCGTTTCAAATAGGTTAACTCGGGTCAAATGAGTTAACTCATTTTTTAAAGGGGTCGACACGAGTCATCTTGGGTCAAACAGGTTAATTTGGTTTTAAATGGGTCGACACAGATTTATCAGGTTTGATATCAGTTAAGTGGGTTGACATAAGTTTGAATAAGTTTATCACCAGTTTAACTAATCAAATTGGGTCGACAAGAAAAATCGTCGAATGTATTTTAAACTTAATGAGACCAGGATTCTTACCTATGCTAGCAGAGTCTTGCCGCTGGAGGAGTGTCGTACTAAGATGGGCTAATGACACAGAGGTGAACTGGAGGTTGTGGATGCTACCTGAGGGCTCTGGGGCTTATTTATGGGGAGATGTGAACTTATTAGGGCGGGACCGTTGATGGTTGGTGGTTGAGGATGTAAATTTAAAAGGGCGGGACCGTTAGTGATTGAGAAGGTAGGAGGAAAGCAGATGAGGTAATATATATATATATATATATATATATATATATATATGAATATTAACAGGTATTTCTTAAGCAGATTATTACATCGAGTACACGTGGCGGCTTCTGATTGGGCATCCGAATGGTATTCTATCCTGATGCAATAATTTCTCCCGCATGTGGACAGCTGTAACACTGATTGAGGTGTGAGAAGGGAGGGTATTTTTGTCTCTTTATGATTATATATTTAATTTAAATAAAATTCAATTAAAAATAAAAATATATAAATAAAATAAAATGTATTTGATAATTGAAACTTAAATGTCAAACATTAGAAAATTTATTGAATGATTTTTGAAATTATAAATCTATTTGATAGTGGCTCTAAACCTCAAGGACATTGATTATATTTAGAGCTAATTACTGAAAATTCTTTGCATTTAATTCATAATTAATATTTGATTTATAATTTTTAAAAACTTACTGAAAGGTCCTTATAGTTTACTAAATATTATATAGAAGGTTCATCCATTATAAAATTTAATAGATTTTTTATTTTATTCTTAACACTTTTTTAAAATTTTTCATATTTTTGTCATTATAAATTCTGTGTTACTCGTCGTTGCCTTATCGATGCTGCCTCGCCGCTGTCTCATAATGCGGCTTTGCCATTGTTGCCTTATCGGCGCTGCCTTGCCTCCAACGCCTTGCTGAGAGAGAGAGAATAATAGAGAATTGAGCGCGCCACGCTCCACATAGGCGCACCTAACACACTCTGAGATATAAAAATTAAATCTTTAAAAATTAAATTTTTAAAAATTTAAAAAAATTCTAAATACAGACAAAAATTGTTAATAGAAATTTGTTATATATTAGATTATAATTTATAGAAAACTTAAATATTATAATTTTTTCAAAATAAATACCTTCCAATAAATTTTAGAAAATAAGAAATAAATAATAATTATAAATAAATTATAAGAACCTTCCAATAATTAAGCCTTATATTTATCATTTATTTTTTTTTAAAATTATATAAATCTAAATTTTATTAAGGATTAGAATGAAACAGCCTCTTTATAAAAATAAAAGGTTATAAATTACACTCAGTTTTTGAGTTTAGAGTATGATAATACTCAAATTTATATTTTCAAAATTTTAATATTTAAATTTTTATTTTTAAAATTTTAACATTCAGCTACTTTTTAAATTTTTTTAATATTACTTTTTAAAAGTACAATTATATTCTTCTCTCACTCCTTCGCCAGCACAGAAGGAATATAATCAAAATTTTAAAAAAATAATAATAAAAAATTTAAAAACCTAAATATCAAAGTTTTAAAAAATTAAAATTTTTTTGTTAAAATTTTAAAAATATGAATTATAATACTCTGGAGTAATTTATTTAAAATAAAATAATAATAATAACAATATTATATCAAGATGACCAAAAAAAAATAACTTATAAATTTTTAAAATATTTATATACATAACATTTTATATTATCATATTTATATATAAAATATTTTTTTTAAAAATTATATTTCATATATTTTTCTTATATTATATATATATATTTTAAAATTATAATGTAATTTTTTAAAAATAAATATAATATACATAATTATAATAATATGAAATATTATTTACATATTTATCCTAAATTTTAACGGCTGTCGTTATTGGTTGGGGTCCTGAGCGTGCGAGAAATGCTCGAAAAGTACACGTGGCAACACTCCTTCCCCGCTTACATTTGACGATGTCAACCGTCCGCCAAGATTAGTGTGCTGTTTGTATGCATGAAACATAACCGTACATTCCCACTGATCTACGAGAAAAATCGTGCAAGTATGGATGATCATCAATTGCAAACATATAACACAACTCTCAATAAATCCAACGACTGACAAACCGTTGTACGTCCGTATACAGTGGTCATATTTCAGGATCTCTCATCCCATTCACCGAAAATTTCCCCAAAGAACTAAAATTGGAAAAAAAAAAAAAAAAGAAAAACAGAGGAAGAAGACGGCACAACAGGAGGCCGATTTCGGCATCCGTCGCCCGAACAGCGGCCAGTATTCTTCCTCCGGCAACCATGGCCGCTGTTCCCCTCCTCCTCATCCACCTCATCCTCTTCCTCCTCCCCTTCCCCTCCCTTTCTCAGCTCCATCCCCCGCCAATGAGCGACGCCGACGCCCTCCTCCTCCTCAAACGCTCCTTCAACAACCCCGACCCCGCCCTCTCCTCCTGGATCGCCGGCAGCAATCCCTGCGGCGGCACCGCCTCCGATGCCGACACCGGCAATTCCAAGCCGTGGGTCGGCGTCCTCTGCTACGGCGGAATAGTCACTGGCCTCCGCCTCGGAAACCTCGGCCTGGCCGGCACCATCGACGTTGCCGCCCTTTCTCACTTCCGCGGTCTCCGCTCCATCAGCTTCGTCAACAACATCTTGTCCGGCCCCTTGCCGGACATCGGCCGCCTCGACGGACTAAAATCCATCTACCTCTCGAACAACCGATTCTCCGGCGAACTCCCCGACTCACTGTTTTCCCCCATGGATCACCTCAAGAAGCTCTGGCTCGACGGAAATGGCTTTTCCGGCGAGATCCCCTCCTCTTTATCCAATGCCTCCAGCCTGATGGAGATCCACCTCGAGAAGAATAGTTTCTCCGGCGTCATCCCCAACATAACCTTCCCCTCTCTCCGATCCTTCAATGTCTCTAACAACAAGCTCCAAGGTCCCATTCCCAGTTCCCTCGCCCGCTTCAGCGCCTCTGGAGCCTTTCAGGCCAACTCCGGCCTCTGTGGCCCGCCGCTCGCCGGCCCTCCCTGCCCTCCCCCTGCACCGCAGCCAGTGCCAGCGACGGCGGCGGAGACGACGGAAGCAACCACATCGTCCCCAGCAGAACCCTCGGGCAATGTGAAGGCCGGCCATGTCGTCCTCCTCGCGGTGGGTTTGCTCCTCCTCTTCCTCCTCCTCGTCATCGGCTTCGCCGTCGTCAAGAATCACCGGCGAGAGCGTTTCGACGCAATGGGCGACCACAACGACACCGGCTCGGTCGCGGAGGCGATGGAGGCCGCGGCTGCTGCGCCACCAGTGCAGCTCCCTGCCTCCGCCAGTTCCGGCAACGGCAAACGAGTCGGCAGCGGTGGCAGGAGTGGCGCGGAGCTCGTGATGGTAAACAGTGAGAGGGAGCCGTTCGGGCTGCAGGATTTGATGAAGGCGACAGCAGAGGTGCTCGGCAATGGGGGATTGGGGTCGGCGTACAAGGCGGTGATGGCCGGTGGGTTCGCCGTCGCTGTGAAGAGGATGAGGGAGCTGACTCGGCTGAACAGGGATGGGTTCGACGGAGAGATGCGGCGGCTCGGCCACCTCCGCCACCCCAATGTTCTCACACCTCTCGCTTACCATTTTCGCAAGGAGGAGAAGCTCATCGTCTCCGACTACGTCCCCAAAGGAAGCCTTCTTTATGTCCTCCATGGTAAGATAGAAAAAGAAAGATAAAATGCATTTTAGTACCTAGGTTCTAAGATCTTCATAATTAAGTCTTCAACTTTTCAAAAAAAAATTAATTTGACCTCTCTAGGCTCTATTTAATAGTTTTAATATTTTTCTAACAAAAACATTTAGGCTACGTTTGGTTCACTGTTATCTCAATGTTATGTTATATTATTTTTTAAAAAATAATTATTTTATTTAATGATATCTTTAAATAATATTATAATTAATTACAAAAATATTATTACATGTTGACATCTAGATGTCACCCCAAATCGGGTGACATCTCAAGATAACACCGTCAATTTGTTATTATAATGTCAATAACTTTCAACTAAATAAAAATAATTTGGATAACATTGATATTTTCTAATATCATAATATTGAACCAAACAAATGTCCATTGATGGATATCATGACATCTAAATAACATTAATATTGAGATAATACTGAACCAAACGCCCCCTTACATCTTTTGTTAGTTGATTAATCAAATACATCAAATTAAATTTTTTTTGGTCATTTTATTTTTATTAATTAGTAAAATGATTAAGCAAAAAAATTATAAGAAGTTTTTATAATAGATCACAAAATCATATACTTTATTCTAGACTAGATAAAATTTTCTATCTTCATTGCTATGCTTATAATAATCAAATATGTTAAAATTTGGAATTTATCAGATATATTAATTTCTTATAATTACCTACTAATTAGAATTAATCAACTCTATTTTAGCCGTGATCATAATTAAAATGACTTCTAATTAAATAATGTATTATAGTTAATTCAATAATAATTTAACTTAATTATATGACTTAATTATATAACTCAATAATAATTTAAAATGACTCTTTTTTGAGATATGTTAATTTTAAGTTATCCCTCAGCATCAAAAAAAAAAATTCTACCCTTATAGTTTAAAGTTAAGCCTTTTAATTCATAATCTAAGCAATTTTAAATATCAAAATTTTGATATTTGAGCTTCTAGTTATAAATAGTACTTCAACAATAACTTACTAACAAGCAAAAACTGTTTAAATGTCAAAATAATTTAAACAGCTTAACTTACTAATTAATGTACAAAAGTTATTTGAATATCAAAATCCTTATTAATAATAAATCATTTTTTAACTTTATTTAATCTAAAATTCAAATTATTATACTTACATGAATTTTAAAATCCCAAACCCTATAGTAAGGAGATTTATGTTGAGTTACATGGGTTCCCATATTAGTTTAATTAAGTAATAAATTCTTGGGATAATTAAATCCAACTATTTTATATATTTAATTTTCAAATCTTTAATATTGCATATTCACTGTAAATTATATAAAAATTACAAGCTTTCTTATATATATATCACAAGCCTGTGATTTGATTTTTACGTGAGTTATAATTTTCATATAATTTTTTTAATAAATATATAATATTAAAAATTTGAGCGTCAAATATATAAGTAAATTAGTTATACTTTAGTGATGTATATGTAATTTTCTTTAAATGGGTATTTAGTTCAATATCATCGTGATATTATGTCATATTATCTAAATATTTTCTTTTAAGAATTAATTTTATAATTTTTTAGAAAGCTATCTATATATATTATCAAATTAAATAATTATTTTTTTTCTAAATAATATAATATAATATTAATATAACAATGAATCAAATACTTTCTTAGAATTCTATTTGGTTGACAATCTAAATTTGTGAGAATTATTATAAATATATGTTTTTTATTGACTCAAGTTAGAGATAAAATGTGGTATTCGACTAACCCAATGGAGAAAGAGTTAGCTTAGAAATCAGGGGGCCTTAGGTTCGAATCATACTATTATTATAATTTTTAAATATGGTGAGAAAAAGTATCATGTCAAGAGTGAAATCCAAAAAAAAAGTTAGAGAAAATTATTTTCTCCGAAGAGATAACTTAAAATTTAATTTTTCTAAATCATTTTGATATGTTTTTGTAATCGTTAAATTTTTGATTAATAATTAACCTAAAAGCTTAAGATGTATAACCTAAAAATAATTTTATATTCGAATATATATTTTTTTTATAAATTTATTTGCATAATAGTGTAAGTTTAATTATAAATATTTTTTTAGAAATTTATTTTTTTATTTTACTTTAAAATACATAATTTTTTTTACTTTATTTAAAAATTATAATAATATTTTTTATTAAAAAATAAGTATTTTTAAATTTATAAATATGTTAGTAGGCAGTACATGTCAACCTTAAACTTAATACTCAATGGTCCCCTTTCCCGTGTTTGCTGCAGGAGACCGAGGAGCGGATCACGCAGCTCTGGACTGGCCGACTCGGCTGAAAATCGTCCGGGGAATCGCCCGTGGAATGGCGTACCTCCACGCGGAGCTCTCCTCACTCGAAGCTCCCCACGGCAACCTCAAGACCTCCAGCGTCTTCCTCTCCCCGACCTTCGAGCCCCTCCTCGCCGACTTCGGCCTCGTCCCCCTCGTCAATCCCGCCGCCGCCCCAGCCGCCCTCTTCGCCTTCAGGTCCCCGGAGGCCTTGCAGTACCGCCACGTGTCCCCCAAATCCGACGTCTACTGCTTCGGCGTCGTCGTCCTCGAGCTCCTCACCGGCAAATTCCCCTCGCAGTACCTCCACAACGCCAAGGGCGGGACCGACGTCGTCCAGTGGACCGCTTCGGCCATCGCCGACCGCCGGGAGGCCGAGCTCGTCGATCCGGAGATCATCGGAAAGGCAGCCCGCCCGACGCCGGAGATGCTGCGCCTTCTGCGCGTCGGGGCAGCCTGCACGCAGGCTATCCCGGAGGAGCGGCCGGAGATGAAGGAGGCTGCGGAGCTCGTGGAGGAGATCTGCGCCGCCGCGGCGTTTGCCAGCGGGGATGTTGGGGCTGCGGTCGATGTCGCCGGAGGAGAATCTTCCAGCCGGCCGGGTAGCTTCGACGACGCGCCGACGACGGTGCAGTTGAACGGTGATCTGCTCAGCCTTTAATTAATATCTTAATGGGAATATTGCATACGATAATAATTAATTTATTTATAACATTAAAATTAATTTTATCAAATTTTATTTTTTAATCAATAATATAGAAATAATTTAAAAAAATATTTTCTCATTAAATAAAAAAATCAAATGTGAACAGCTGAAGGTCAACATTAATCTAATTAAAAAAAATTATCTAAATTTACTCGAGTATTATTCGAGTAGGGGTTGCACTTTTCTTTTTCAAAAAATGAACAATAAAATTTTGAGATATACCAATCATGATTGAGTTTGTAGTCATATCTGAGTCAAGTCGACCTGTGCTGATAAGTTTATATTTGTTTAAAAACTTTTATCGTAAATGAGTTGGATTGCACGAAGATCCAAATTAGGCTCAAGCGAGGTATCGATTTAAACAGATCAAATCATATTCGATTTAACTCAAACTTAACCTATTAATATATTTGCTAAAGGATGCTCCTGCACCTAGTGTTGGATTGAACGACGGATCAAAAATTTTATCGATTTGATTTTTTTATCCCAAGAACATATATTAATAGTAACAAATGGCTAAAAATTTATGATAATTTATTAAAAATTAATACTTAGTTATCCTATAACATTCCATGATTAAAATGTAAAAATATTATCCGATTTGAATATAGGAAATTTCGTGTTTTGAGTACTGTTCAGGTGGTTACTAATCCTAATATTATGTCATCTCAAGCAAATTTTAAATACGATTTTTTTCCTTAAAAAACGTCTCTAGCATTTTGAGTCATATTATTTACTTATACAGCTCAAAAACTGTTCTTTTATACTGTCTTTTAGCTATTAATTTTTTTTATAAAACTTATATATACATATCATCAAATTAAATAAATATATTTTTAGATATATTGAATTAAATGCTCGTTAGTTTTAGTTTGGATTAATAATCTAAGGTTAATGTGTTAGCTCATGTCTATTTCAAGCTAAACTCAAACTTCGGAGAGATCCGAGGGAAAATAAAGAGAAATTAATAACTACATCTATAAAATATTTAATTTGACTAAGTTAATAAAGGCAAAATAATTAATATGAGATAATCAGAGGTGTGAATTCTAAAAATTTAGAATTTAATATTTAAATAATACATTTGAAAATTGTGGTTAACTATGTAATTATGAAAATGACGTATTTTAATAAATAACTGCAATTTATGAGTTCTATCATCAATCACAGCCGTTCAATTCTGATCGCGCGGTTTATATTGTCTAATAACTATTCGTTTGCTTCTTATTTCAGGGTGAAATGACGAAACCCAAAGCTTTCGATTGTACCTTATTACAATAAGACGGAAGGGCATATTGGTCATTGCGAAGATGAAATGGTCGTCGGACGAACAAGAGCAATTCTATTGTGTGGTCAATGTTGTGTGGGTGGCAAGTAGGGTGTCTTTTGGGTGCATAACAATATTTTATTTAAACTTTTAACCAGTTTTTTGAGCAAATTTCGTATAACTCCTCTTTGTTTGTGTCTCTCATGCATAAATGGGGCAATTTGTAATTGGGGTCTGTGATTTTTCGGCTTCCACTTTGTTCTATAGAATCAAATTTCTTTAGAAACAGTCTTCTTATATATTTGTATTTATAGATAAAAATTTTAAACTAAGATTACGCTAAGGTGAATAAAAACTGAAAAGGAGCAGCAAAGACAAGTCGTAATTTAAATTAAGGAGAAATAAGCAAGCATTAGCTAAGGAAGGAAAGGAGTTAAGAGAGGAGCTAGGGGTAATTCGATAAAGCTCTGCTGGGAGAGCTAGCAAAATAGTTGGAAGTGGTCAAAGGCAAAGAATTTGGGAGGAACAGGCAAATAGTACTATAGCCAATAGTTTAATTGTCGGAATACAGTTGTTAAATTATTCAGCTGAAGATCTCCCTTCTCATTATAAATGCAGGTATTTACGATGAGGAGAAAGTGAGTTGAGCAGATAAGAGTAAGTTGCTTTTCATTAATGTTCAAACAGTCATGCAGTGTGGGCAACCTCCAGGCATTAATCATGAGCGAGGCTCTCTTGCCCCTAGATTATATGTCGTTCAATAAGAATAAGGCTATGATTTAACAAGAACTATTGGCTAGTAATTTGTTTGCCTCGTGTCGTTTGACTTGCCTCAAACTATTTGACTTTGGAGAGTAATCTGATCGGTTACTCTGAATCCGTTTGGGAGATGACCTGTTAATGGATTAGCCTAAATTTGCTTCATATTAGGATCGATTGTCGTGGCCGATTTTCTCCTTAACATTATATTTATATTTATTATATTCAATAATTGCAAACAAGTTATTATAAAATCAGATTTTTTTATCTGAAGATTGTCGGTCAAGGTCAAGTCAATTCAAACGGGTCTAAGTGTAAAACTAGTTGATTGAAAATTAAGTTTTAGTTTGTGTCAAATATAAAATGATTTAGGGAGCGTTTGGTTCAATGTTATCTTGATGTTATGTTACGTTATCTAAATAAAACAATCGTTTGGTTTAATAATATCTATAAATAATCTTCTATTAGATTATAAAATTATTAGTTAAAAGATGACATTTAAATGTCATGACATCTAAATTACATAACATAACATTAAGAAAACAACAAACCAAACGCTCCCTTAATACAATCCTATCTTCTTTTATAATTTGAGATTTTAATCAATCCAATTTCTGATCAGCATTAGATCAAATCCGACCTTCTTGAGCTCGACTTCATTGAAAAAGAAAGAACAACAAAGATTGTATGTATGATCTTCGTTTTTGTAGTTTTATATAATTCTTGTTTCTCGTAGCACAAAAAATATCAGATAAAAAAAAATTGTTTGTAGCATATGGTGGAGATAGGAGTGACTTCAAGTCAATTTCAAATATGCCGAGGTCAACTTAAAATTTAAATTTTCAATTCGAGTTACGTTAAGTCTAATTATAAGTTTTTCAATAAAATATTTATTATACATATATATATATATCTCATTTCATTTTTCTTAATAAATTATTAGAATATATTTATTTTTCCAAAACTTTAAATATATTTTTTAAAAATTTAAATATATATTTTTATATTCGTATTCAATTAATTACAAATTACAACAACCAAACAACAACAACAACAACAACAACCAAGCCTTAATCCCACTAGGTGGGGTCGGCTACATGAATCCTTTGTTTCCATTGCGCTCTATCAGTTACCAAATTCTTATCTAAGTTTAAGTAACTAAGATCACTCCTTATAGTTTCTTGCCATGTCTTCTTTGGTCTCCCTCTTCCTCTTTGTACATGGGCAAAATTCAATAACTCAATTTTTTTAACTGGAGCTTCAATTGGCCTACGATTTAGATGTCCAAACCATCGAAGCTGACTTTCTCTAAGTTTATCCTCAATTGGTGCAACACCAACTTTCTTTCGGATATACTCATTTCTCATTCTATCCTTTCGTGTATATCCACACATACATCTTAACATTCTCATTTCTGCAACATTTATTTTATTTGTATGTTTCTTCTTTGCAGGCCAGCATTCAGCACCATATATCAATATGTAAGTTAATTGCAAGTTTATTTAATCATTTTTTGAATAAGTTAATTTCTGCAACATTAATTGCAAGTTAATTTAATCATTTTTTGAATAAGTTAATTTCAAACTAAAAAAATTAATGATTTGAATAAAATATAAGTAATTTTATCTTTAAATACAATACTACAAGCTTATGCATGTGTTATTAAGCTATATTCATTTAACAAATGTTACTGGTGATATTATTATTTTGTTCATATTAATTTAAAATATTTTGATCGGTAAAAATAAAATCAGCACAAATTAATTTTTAAAAACTCGAGATGATTTAAAATTAAGTTTTCATTCAAAAAACAATTAAAGGGAAATTACACCTAGGTCCCTATGTTTAACACTTAATAATGTGTAGATTCACTTTTTTTAAATTGACATCGGGGTCCCTGAATTTTAATAAATTTCAAATGAGCCTTTTAATTTTTTTATTATTAAAATTTTTAAAAATATCATTTTACCTCTTCCCCTCTCTCTTCTCCCGATCCCGCGCACGCGCACGGGCCGCGCCGCCATCGGCAGGTCCGGTATGTCCACCGGCGTCCGCTCTGCCCGCGGCCATCGACGGGTCCAGGAGGAGAGAGAGAGGCTCCGGGTCGAGCGGATGCAAGCGGGTCGTCGGGGGCCGCGTGGCTGCCGGCGGGTCACACAATCGCCAGTGGATACGCCGCGTGGCCGCTGGCTGCCTGGGCGCTTGCACGAGATCACGGGGAGAGAGAGTGGGGCGGAGGGTAAAATAACAATTCTAAAAAATTTTAATAATAAAAAAATTTAAAAAGAATCTATCTGATAATTTATTAAAACTCAGGGATCTCCATGCTGTTATTTTAAAATATGGACCTATAAGTTATTAAGTATTAAACTCAGGAACCTGAGTGTAATTAGCCCAAAATTAAATTCAAAAAAACAATTAAAAGGTTTCTCAAAAAAATAAACTAATTAAAAATGAACAGCCCGACGGAGGGGAATCGGGCCTCTGTCGTGTTGCTTCTCTCTCCGTGTCTCTCCGTCCGACTGGTTTAGTCTCTGAGATGGCGGAAGTCGGCGGCGATGGGGGGCGGTGGTGCGTGGTCACCGGAGGAAGAGGCTTTGCCGCCCGCCATCTCGTGGAGATGCTGCTCCGTTCGCAGGAGTCGCGCGTTCGGATCTCCGATCTGGGGCCCTCCATCAAGCTCGAGCCCTACGAGGAGACCGGGGTGCTCGGCGATGCCCTCCGCTCCGGCAGGGCCTCCTATGTATCCGCCGACCTACGGTTGAAGCTTCAAGTGTTCAAAGGTGATGCCATCTCTCCATGGTTTGTTTACGTTTGTATCTATCGTACATTTGACTCTTTTTTTGGCTGGAGGTGATTTTCGTTAATTTTAATGTTCTGATTCATGGTAATAGTGGTAAGAATTTTTTTTATAAACAAATCACGGCAATTGCAGTTTTTGCTTGCTCGTGATTTGTTAAAGAAGATAATTTGTGACTGTTAAGCATTGGAATCATTTAATGTTATCGTCCAGGAGTTTCCGCTTTTACTGCTCATATTGTTTGCGCTTCTGCTCCTATTAGAAGATTCCGAGATTTCTTTGAATTCGTATGCATGAAAGAGAGCATATAAATTTCGTCTAATTGGTTCTCTTTGGCTAAGCTGTTTTGTCATTTTTCAGCTTTCAGTGGTGTAGAAACTGTTTTCCATATGGCAGCTCCAGACTCATCCATCAACAACTATCAGCTTCATTACTCAGTTAATGTTGAAGGTAAATCTTCTCCCATTAATTATTCGGTTATACTAATTTTTGCTGGCTCTTACTGAACATACTCCAAATTGACATGATGATGCTGAATCACGTGAATCTTCAATGATGACATAACTTGTGGATTGTACATCTCTTTTTGGAAATATCTCGTTGTTCATAGCAAGTCAAAATCTCAAAAAATTTCCTTTCTGTGTTAATTAACAGAAATGCCTGATATTGTAAATTGGCAGGAACAAAGAATGTTATTAGTGCTTGCATTGATTGCAAAGTTAAACACTTGATCTATACTAGCTCGCCGAGTGTTGTCTTTGATGGTGTTCATGGAATTTATAATGGGCAGGAGTCAATGCCTTATCCAGATAAGGTTCCAATATTATTCTCAACATGTTGAAATTGATGATGCTGAAACCATTTTGTTTTAGGTGCAAACACTGATCTCTTGAGCAGTTGAGCTCATATTGTTTTTGTTTTCCAGTTTAATGATTCTTATTCAGAAACTAAAGCTGAAGCAGAGAAATTGGTTATAAAGGCCAATGGTAGAAGTGGGCTTTTGACATGTTGTATTCGACCTAGTAGCATTTTTGGCCCCGGTGATAGGCTTTTAGTTCCGTCACTTGTCTCTGCTGCAAGGGCTGGAAAATCTAAGGTGCATTCGTAATTCCCATTGCATTTCTTTGTAAATCAACACGTTTCATGAGGCCCTGAAGATTTGCATGTTAATTGTTATGCTACTCTGGTCATTATTGGATTATAACATCATTCTTTTAATGATGATCTTTTTTGTTGTTGTCAAATATATACAAAGATGTATCAGATACAAATGACATCCTTACAAGTTGGTAATGAATAAGTGTCAAATTTGCATGTGCTTGTGCGTTTTTATTAGATTGACTTACTATAGCATTTTCTACCAGTACATCATTGGTGATGGAAATAATATGTATGACTTCACTTTCGTTGAAAATGTGGCATATGCCCATGTATGTGCTGAACGAACTCTTGCAGCAGGTGGTTCAGATGCTGCTAGAGCAGCAGGACAGGTAATTCATTATTGTGTTGCTTGTTTCTCTTTTATAATTTCTTCTGACTGAGTTTCCAACAGGCATATTTCATTACAAACATGGAATCAATAAAATTTTGGGAGTTCGTGTCTTTGATTCTTGATGGTCTTGGCTATGAAAGGTATGCTTCTATTTTGCTTGTAGGCTATACCTTTGATCATTCCAACTTTGCGATCTTATAAGCCTTTCGTAGCTGTTATTTAACAAAGGAAAGGAGTGTAGTTCATAGCCGTTGGAGTTTCTACCACTATCCTGTTTTACATTTTGAAAACAAGTGCCTATATGTGCTTACTCCTTTTGTTTGGTTTCCATGGTCAGAAGTACTTTAATTGGAAAGACTAAATTGTCTTCCACTTGTTTTACTAATTTCTTTATATCAATTTAATTTCTCTTGTCGCATATAAAATATTTTTAAGATGGAAGACATACAATATCTCCTCTCTCCTCCACACAGAATCTTCCGACAGACATGCATGTGTGCATTTTGAGTTTTTTGTGAAGCTAATATCTTGATAACCTCAGACCTATATGCACATGTATATTTTCTGTCTAACACCTACACAAAACACCCTTTTGCATAGGAAGAAGTATATAGATATCTGTTGATTTCATGGACTTTACTCTATTCACAGACCAAAGATAAAAATATCTGCTTCCATTATGCTGCCTATAGCCCAACTGGTGGAGCTAACATACAAGCTGTTCTCACAGTATGGAATGAGTGTACCCCAGCTGACACCTTCTAGAATTAGACTTCTTTCCTGTGAGAGAACTTTTAGCTCTGCTAAAGCTAAAGATCAGATTGGTTATGAACCAATTGTTTCGCTCAAGGTTTGATTTGCATTGTATCCCATTCTTTTACTTTTTTTTTTGAATTGGAGGCACAAATGCACTGATGCATGTTTCAACTATATTTTCTCACTTTATTTAGTTGTGCAGGATGGTTTAAAAAAGACCATAGAATCATATTCCCATTTGAGAGCTGCAAAACTGAAGCGAATTTCCAAGGTTTCCACATTTTTAGGGGATGGAAGTGGTAAAATGCCCTGATTTTACATCGCAAACTAGACAAAACGTTGTCAACTTATGCTGATGAATATAATTATATGCTTCTCAGTTGCCGACACTCTACTTTGGAAAGATAAGAAGAAGACACTCACTACCTTACTGCTGCTGGCAGCTATTTATTATTACTTTTTTGCATCTGGCTATACTTTCATCACGGCAATGGCAAAGCTTCTTTCACTATCTGCACTGTTCTTATTCATCCATGGCACATTACCCACTAAAATGTATGGATTTATCCTTGGATCTTTTAATTGCGCATTTTTTTGCTTCTTCTGACTTATTTTTCTGATAAACTAGTAAATTCTTTCTGCCTAGTACCTTATATCTCCCTCATTCAACTCTTTCTGTTTTATTATTAAAAACATAGTTTTAGCCATGTCTATTTAATGCCACATTCTGTAAGCATGAGACATTAATGGTCATACTACATCGTTTGTTATTCCCTTGTCTGGTTTTCCTTCTTAGTATAAGAGCATCTCTCACTCCCACCCAACCTCATCAAGCGACCATTATGCCCAAACCTATTGGACCTGAAATCCCTTACGACCGTTATGCCCTCATCTGGTTTATTATGTTAACAAACCAAATCAACCTACATAGATCGCTGGCATTTTCCTTGCTGACAGCACGTACCATAGTTCTTATGTAACATTTTCCCTTTTCAGCTTAAAATTAAAACTCTCATTTCATTAATCATTATAGAGTAAAGCTATTGCCACAGATTGGGCTACAAGATTGAGAAAATGCCGCCTTCTTACTTTTACCTCTCAGAAGAAAAGGCACATCAAGTTGCTACTTCTGTGAACTCATCATGGAATTCATTTGTTGGCTTACTAAAATCTCTGTGTAAAGGAAAAGATTGGTCCCTATATCTCAAGGTATACAGAATTCAGACCGAGATTCACATAAAATGTATGCTAAGTTAATATGATTTCATACACTATTTTCATCGTGTTGATTTTGTAGGCGGTCATCTTCTTACTCATTGTTAGTTTTCTTGGAGCCATGCCTATTCAAAGCTCATACAGAATGGGTCCAATTCCTCATATCTTCCCTTTCTCTGTTTAAAGCTCAACGCATTGCATATACATAACCGAAACCAATGATGTCGGTTTTTTCATGCAGGTGTTTCGGCATTGTTCATTGCCTTCTACATGTATGAGAAGTGGGAGGATGAAATTGATGGCATTTTCAACAAAGCCCGAACACGGATTCTGGTGCTGAAATCCAAGGCGATGAAGAACTGAAAAGGTTAAATTCTTCCAATGCTTATTAAGATTGGAGCTCTCTGACTGTAGGTCTGGTATATTTACCCATGCAAGTAAGAATGAGGTTAGATGGATTTCAACCGAGCAGATCTCAGAAATATGACTTTCTCATGGTGTGAAGCGGAGATACATCTCATCTCATCTCATCTCATCTCATCACTTAGATTTTCATATATCCATGAATGACGCCATTTGGATTTTGAACTGTATTAGATTAAGGTTCTGTTTGTTTGGAGGCTATTTTAGTCATGGTAATATCCATGAACGACGCCATTTGGAACTGCATTAGATTGAAGCTCTGTTTGGCCTCCAACTTTTTAATTAAAAAACATATGAAATAAAATTGATTGACGCGTTGATTCTATTTTTTCGCCGCTTCTTTCTTTCAATCTGTAGTTGTATGAAAGTCACTATCAAGCAAGTTAACTAGCGAAATATCTACTGAATTAGTGTAGTCGAGGTGAAGACACTAGAAAGGATGAGTAGTCAGACTAGATTGGATCGAACTATAAGTGATTATATCGGAGAGAGCATCATGGAGTATGTAGGAGTAAGAAGTGAGAGTGATGTTTAACTTGGTTTACTTATATCTAACATCGATCTATGGAAGCCTTTACACGCAAATGTTGGGGGATCCGATAGGCGATATATGATGTAAAAGAGAGAGTGGACGACGTTAAATGACTTGGGATGTGATTATTATTAAATTTGAAATTAAGACTTTGTTGCTGTGCTTCATTCTCAACTTGCTCAGAGATCTACATTATGTGTCAGATTTTTGAAAAACAAAAACCAAAACAACTGGGAATAAATTGAATCACCTAAATCATCCTATTGATCTTTATATTTCATTTGGCATGATTCTTAGTGGTGTTTAGTTTGCTTTTATTTTAATATTATACTATTTAGTAAAAATAAATATTTAATTTGATAATATGTATAAATATTTTTAAAAAATTATAAAATTATCACATAAAAATGAGATTTAATTGTCAGTTATATAAAATTAAAATAATATTGAATTAAATGATAGTTTAGCTAAATGTTCTTATTGAACTTTTAGAATAAGTTTTTTGTTTAGAAAGCAGTATTTTTCTGAATACTTGTTATAAACATTTATTTTTCAGCAAAAATATTTTTAGATTATTTTTAAAATTTTCAAACTTTTATCAAATTTTGTATAAAACATAAAACGTTGCATTTTAATTGAGACCTAATGCTTTGTGATTGATTCAATTTATGTTACATTTTTTTTTTTGAGAATTATTTGTTTCCTTTAATGACATATTTAAAATTATATTTATGTCATTAGAAGTTGGATGATATTTAGATGGCATTTTAATTGCAGCAGATATATGTGAAATTAAATTGATTCTCTATGATCATATTAAATTAGAGAAATAATATGAAGATAAAATGAGGATCTACTTAATATTATATTAAATCAAGCAGCCTCTAAATCCAATGAAAATAGGCCAATCATAAAATTTTCAAGCAGCATATCATTTGACATTAAAAAAAAGAAAAGAATGCAGCTTATCATTCCAGAGATCATTATAATAAATTAAAAAATTATTTAAGATCTTATTTGATTTGAGATAAAATTTTTGTCCAATACAAATTTTAATTATAAAAATTAACTTTATTTCACATCTAATATGAATAGAAATATTAGAATTAAAAATATTACATATTTTACATGCTTTTTAATTTAAAAAATTTATTCAATTAAACTTAAAAAATATATATATATATTTTTTTTCAAAAAAAAGTTCAAATATTATTTCTGTGGATACCATTTTGATATTAATCTCCAAAATTATTATTTTTTATTAGGAGATTTATAATACAACGCTGCTAGTAAGTACAAAATTTAAGAGATTATTTTTAAAGAGTGTTTGGTTAAATATTATTTTGATGTTATGTTATCTAAAAAAAATAATTATTTAATTTAATGATATTTACAAATAATTTTTTATTAGATTATAAAATTGGGGGTTTTACATACAGGACATGAAATTTACACGAAATTACGCATTTCACC
>JAEMOT010001637.1:2088-27310 GCA_019297695.1 Apostasia ramifera | reverse complement strand
TTAATTAATATATTAATAATATAGTTAAGATCAAGGCCAATTTAGAAATGTGAAGTTCAACATTAAAGAATATATTGTGAAATATGTGAAATGCATAAATTTAAATGAATATGGTGTGATAGTAGTAATATTTATGAATTGATGGTGAAATGCGTAATTTCATATAAATTTTATGTCCTGTATGTAAAAATTTCTGTAAAATTAATAATCAAAAGATGACATCTAGATTACATAATATAACACTAAAATAATAATAAATCAAACGCTCCATTAATAAATTTATCGATTTATTTTTAATGATTAATTTTTATTTTGAGATTTACAAGTGATTTAAAATAAAGGTAAATTTTTATATTAAATTTTATTTTATAATATAAAATAAAATTAATTTAATATTAAAATTTATGTAAATTTTTAGCATTCAGCTGTTTTTACTATTGAGATCTATATATGATTACTCTTGTTTTGAACTAATCCAAGTAAACAAACGTACCGTTCATACTTCAGTATTTATCATAACATGAATGTGAGATATTCAAATCTTTAAAATAACTCAAATCAGACAATGCCGTCTAGCTATAAATGATGGCCTTTAAAAATATGAGAAACACTCATCATTCATTTTTCTCTACGACTGTTGAACTGCAGGCTCTCAACTTCTAAAAAAAATTATTGCGTGAGATGAGCGGACTAAATTTACTCCTCACACACGTAGCACTACACAAATGAGTAGGCCCTGTCACATGCAAAATGACGTAAATAATATTAAGATGCCAACCCTTAATCATACATACTCACATACTCTCCAATTGATACTTACATATATCCAGTCAAATCGATTAGACGGTCCAGTTGGTCGATCAAATGATCCAGTTCTATTGGCCAATAGGATGGTCCGTCCGGACGCTTGGCGTGTTAATGCCATGTAAGACATTCTGCGCGCGGTGGGGCCTCCTGGCTGCGTGGCATGAATCACGTTAGCTGCAATAGTTTTCCAACTCATGAGGCTCACAATTCATTAATTCTACATATTACAGACAAATTAGCAATAGCAACCAGAAAAAAAGGAAATAAAACCAAGTAAAAGCAAAGTTCAAAAATTCAAAGAACTGGCAACCAATAAACTGGATGCTGATACACTTGCCAATCAACACCTTTACATACCAATTCCAGCCAAATTTTCAACCTCCACAAAGAACACAAACAGAAACAAAATGAATGTTTTCAGGGCATAATAGGAGAGAGCCGGCCACCAGCACCAGCATATTTGAGATATTTCTTTTGGTTGCTCGCCCAATCGAAAATACAGTTCATGGACCAAACTGTGAATTTTCGAACGGATGCATTAGCCGCCAGAATACAGTGGGAAGGAAGATTCATTCTCCTCCAAAAATACTTCGCGATATTATGTAGTATATGTGTTAAAACTAGTTTTATTTCTATGAAGTAGGCCGACGTTTCACAACAAAATCGTCAGCAGAGTAGTAGTCTGCAATCAGCCGGTACATGTATGAAGGACTGTGCCCGCCGCTGAAAAAAAATATGTAGTCTTACTAAGTTAGAAATACCACACTGATAAGCCAAGACAAAATACAATACAATAAAGCCTTAATCATCCTTTCCAAGAAAAAAAAAAAACTTAAAGGCCCTGTTTGGCATGAGAACTAAAATCAGAACCAAAATGGTATTAAATTACATTCTACATAAATTCTAATATAAAAAAAATATTATTTTATTTCATATAATCAATTATTTTTAATAAAATTATCAATTTTATTTCACATCCTAGACCAAAATACTCAAATTACATATTTTGATTTAGGATGTGAAGTAAAGTTGATAATTTTATTGAAAATAATTGAGTATATAAAATAAAATAATATTTTTTATATTAAAATTTGTGTAGAATGCAATACAAATTTATTTATTATTACTATTATTATTTTTTAAATTAGTACTATTTTGGTCCTAATTTTGTTTCTCACGCCAAACAGAGCCAAAAAAAAAAATAAAGCCTTAACCCTAAATACTGCTAAGAAAAGTTTATAGAATTTTAAAGCTGCTTAAACACAATTTAATTTCAAGCAATCTTTTAAGTGGCTTGTGTTTCAAACAGTTTAAAGGCTTTTAAGTGCATAAAAAATCAAAGCTACTTAAGGGCTCAATGGCTAATTGGCTATTTAGATGTGCTTCGAGTCTAAGCAGTTTAACTAAACTTAAGTTTAAACTGCTTAAAAATAGTTGTTAAATGCAGCCAAGGTCGGCTCGGCAAGTCAAGATGGAATCTAATATAATTAATAAACTAAAGATAAATATGAATACTAGTAAAGTACAATGATAAAACCCTTTATTCCAGCCAAAGAAGCCGAGAAATGTGATTATGCAAATTAATACAAAAAGATTTCTCAATATAAATTACCCAATAGAATGTGGGAAAACATAAAAAAATAAGTTGTGCATTGCATGCATTGCACCGAGTTCACCGACATACTAACTGCTCTACATTTAGGTCCAGCCAACCATTTTTCGGTTTATATATATGAAATGACAACCCTTTATAATAGTCCAAAACTGAATTTTATTGCATGAGTTTAGGCATTAATAAAATACTTGAAACAATGAAACATAAGTGCAACAATTAAGAAAATATACAGTTTCATGAGTTAGGGCACAAAAGAATTTATGGACTTAAACAAAAAATTAAGACATCACACTTTCTAGAAAAATAATGTTTGTAAGTCAAGCCGTATACTGAATTTGTGGACAGCAACAGAGTTGTCAGGGGTATTTTAGGCATTAAAGAAGCCAATATCACTTGTCAAAAAAGTATGAAATCGATCTATTTGCATCAAACTGTAAATTAATTGGATCACAGAGATTCATATGAAATAAAAATTGGTAAGACAGACTATTATTGCAAAGTTAAAAACATGTGCGCTTAGAAATGCAGTGCAACATGAACCTGACACAAGAAATTACCAAAATAAAATATTTAGGAGAGGATCGACTATCCACGTTCTAAGAGAAGAAAACACAAACTATAGAAATACATATATCTGAAGATAAGTATGTGTATGTTCCTAGATATATAAAAGCTTTTCAGCACAAAGCCAAGTTAAGGTATAAACTACTTGATGTTCATGATTACATAAGATAACTCTCTTCATATGGATATGATATATCATTATATATTAAAAATGGAAATTATTATAAACATCAATTTACTTCAATGACCAACCTTTTTCTTATTTTCGGTCAATGAATATATTTTGTCATAACATTGCATTCCTTGCACACTTGCATGACATCTTAGTATGCTCTTTTGTTCTGGAGTAATTATTTGTTTAGCATCACTAGTCATCTCCGCAGGAGGAAGTTATGTATAACTAGAAATAAAATGCTTCATTTAAGTTCAAAGATATGCAATGAAAAGGAGGTTATATGCAATAAAAAGAAATACTTGCATGTATGGAGAAAAAGAGAAAGAACTTACGTATCAGTGATGAAAAGGCTAACAAGCTTTGGAGGAATATAATCAAATGCAGGATTTACAACATGGAGAAGTGGGGAACCTCCAGAAGTACTAAAATCCATACAATCTGAGAACTCTCCAAAATCTAACAAATCGGATGGGCTCTTGAGATCATTCAGTAAAACTTCAGGGTTGTGTGGATACAAGGGGCATAACTGTCAAATAGACTTTGGAAATTCAGAAGGAATCCAATCTTAGAGTACATATACATAAATATCAATTTTTTGCAAATGAAGAAACAAAAAAAAAATAATATAAAAAAACAGTCATATTGTTTTTTACTTGACTAATGTTACAATTTAGCATGTTGCTATTGTATTAACATATCTATCGTACATTAGAGCATTTGCTTCATAATACAACAAAGGTTCATGATGTGAGAAGTTTCCGTTTAATAGCATAAGAGTTGCACATTATTGTTAACTTTAAGGTACTCAATCTAAAGAATTTTGAGTTTCAGAATTGTATTTCTACATTAGCATTTTATCTAGCCATTCCTGCTAAAACAAAGCTCATAGATCTGTTGATAAAAAACATTATCAAGGTTAAAGATCCTCAAACTTCACTTTTTTTCATGCAAAGAATAGTGAAATAACCTATACATCACAAAATCATTATTTATACCTGATACTTATTCTTTGCTCAAATATAGGGTACATTCCTTACCACTCATCATTTGCAGATCATTGACAAGCATTTCATGATTAACTTCAAAGATCACGAAAAAAAAAATGAATATTTAAACATCTTGAAAGCATGGATATTTTTACCTATCTACAAAGACTTTGAAAAATCGTGATATCAGTACTGTAGAAAGTAAATTAGACAATTAATTTTACCGTTAACTTGAACGGAAACAGATATAAGCTATTTTGATGGTGATCATGATAAAAAGAATTAGAACCTGCCAGGAAGATTGACATACAATAGAAAAGTTGCATGCGTCTAAGTTTAAAGGAACAACTACAATAACAACAAAGCCTTAATCTCGAACTAGTTGGCAGTTACATGAATTCCGCTTCTCCATTGAACTTAATTTAAAGAGATGCATTTTGTGAGTGCGGGTGAGTTAAGTTCGTGTGTAATGCTCATATCCCAAGACTATTTTTATCTTCTCCTTCATCTTACAAATTTCTATATAATTTCAACATTAGATTACATTTTCTAAACCTTAACTATCTCATTGGGGAGTATCATATAATACCGTGTAATGATATCACATATACGCTTTTGCAATAGGAATTCCATTAGCATAAGCTTTTAGACTTCATCTTCTTTAAAACTTCTTCATTTCACATACTTTAATTCCTTGTGTATAGATTAGACTAGAACAATGGAGAATAATACAAATCGATAATTATGACTTTCCTTCTTCATTATCCTACAAAAAATGGTCACAAAAGAAATGCTTACACTTAATATTGTGAATCATCAATTACAATTTTAGTTTTCTTAGCCTCATTGTTTAGAAGGCAAACTTGGTGCAAAAGCCTACAGATCCACAGGCTGAAATTAAAGATATATCGTCTTTTTCATGTAGTGGTTTGAGGTCAGATAGCATATAACAACCCTACAGAGACCCAAAATGCAAGATCCCCGTAAACAAAGACGCACCCTTTTTATTCACATCGCCCTAGTTCCTTAGTTGACATTTGTTCTCAACTTTGCTCTAGATCAGGAGTTAACGACATAGCTTCAATACAAAAACACAAGCTCTCCATACCGTGATAGAAGTTAGAACATTGCTAGATTGTAATGCACTTCCACATTTCTTTCCAAGGGTTAGATCCCATAAAATTAGCATTATACTGAAGTAAAGAGAAGAAGATTTTTATGTTGTTAAATGTTTGCAAATGTATACATAGAAAATAATCAGTTTCTAAACTAGTAGCCCACAAATGGATGGAAGGCAATAAAAAGAAGAAAAAGACCAAAAAAAAGAAAGAAGAAAAAGAAGACCAAATAAAGGTGGGGAAACCTCATATATAGAGGTAGAATAAAGTCTATAACTTAATGTTGGAGAATAAAAAATTCCACAGATTAACATGAAAAACTAAGAACTTGTGAATTAAGAAATCAGATGGAGAAAGTTTGTCAAACCATTTACATAGAAGGGACTAAAGAATATCTCAATGTCATTGCCAATATTTAGACAAACGGATCAAAAAAAAAAATCGTGAACAGAGAGGATGCACCAGGGACCTTATGACTGCCAGCAACCACAACAAAAGGGACAGCATGTCTTTGGGCTGCAAGGGCAACCATATTTATTCCAACGGGAGCTATTACACCACCATTAGCCATTATTGCATGAGCACCAACTATCACCTTTATGATAACAATGATATCATAAGAGGGGGAAAAAAATCATCACTTTTGTTACAGTAGTCAATGTTATTTTTACCATGTTCACTCGGCAAATCATGGCAAAAACTGCAGAATCTGTGATGACAGTAGTTTGTAAACCTTTTGCCACTAGCTCTTTGGCAAGAACATGACCCTGATACCTGATTATAAACCACAATAGACATTTTAGATAACTACTGTATCGTATAAAAGAGTAGTTATGCTTCACATAAAGAAGCAAATGCCTGATCACTTCACCAACGCCCACCAAACCAACAATAATAAAAGAAAGATCACATGAACACTCCCAAAACAACAACAACAACAACAACAATAATAAAAGAAACAGTTTCAAAAAAAATAATAATAAAAGAAAGTCAGACCTTGGAGCGCCCTCTGCAACAAATACTCGAAAGGAGCGCTTTTTCTCATTTGCAGCAAAAAGAAACTCTTTCACTGTCCTTGAACGACCCAATGTCAATATCACCTCACTGGTAATCCAATTTAAATAAATGCATTAGGTTTAACATTGTGTAAAGACAAATATCATGCAGCCAATTACAAAGTAAGACAAAAAAATCTCTAAACTGACTGGTGCTACTTTTATTTTGCTCAGACAACAGAAGTAACTTCCCGCAGTAATCAATTATTAATCCTTGATATTACTTTTTATAAGTAAATGTAAGTTTAATTGACTTATAATGTTGACCCTTCATATAACAGTCCCAAGCTACTTCAGTGTTATGTGAACGATAACTTATATAAATATTACTCAACTGCCTACAATTAGTGATGATTATAACTAATATCAAAAGAACTAAAAGTGTAAGTTTCAGGAAAAAAGGTTTCAGAAAAGAACTAAAAGTGTACAAAATAAAAGAAGTGAAAAACCAAATAGGATGCATATGGAATACTTTTGGTGAATGAGCCCCACTGCTTGTTCCGAAATTTGTTCATGGCAAGTATCAATGTCCTGAATCAATTCATTGATGGCCTCAATGACATCATGCTTCAACTTCTTGGTTCTTGAGCTTCTATCAGCAGCTACAAAGTACCATGCAAAATTCAAAACCTTTACTAAAAGAATAACTATTGAAGTATGTGCTTAACATAGCATGAATTTGTTCTGCAAGGATCTTTTAATAAAACTAAACGTCATAGCTTGAATTTCCACATAAGAATAGATTGTCAACCATTTCCAAAAAAACTCTCAGAAAATTAAAAAATCATACTTTAAAGCATATGGCTTTGAGCTTAGGTATAATAAAAATAAAGAAATGTCTTGGAGATACATTTACTCTTTCCCTCTGAGTCACCTCCTGATGATGAAGGATTAGGTGCAAGAGCAGACTCGGGTGTGCCTTCAAGAAGTGTTTGCAATGACGGTGCACGAAGAGTGCTTCTTGCTGCAGCAGCAAGAGCCGCAGCAGACAAAGCTGGATGGTCATGACTTTCAAAATTGTCATCATCATCACTGTTAGCAATTAAGCTCAATCCCTCCATTGCAGTTGCTGTGGATGTTAAATCTTCCTCTCTAATGATGTGTAATACACGCCGCACAATGTTGCCAACCGCAAGCTCTGTCATCCGCATTCACAAATTTAAACTAGAAAAGGTCATCGAGCAGCCAATAACAGTAAACTCGAAGAAGATGTCATGATTATTGCAATAAATTACATAAAATGCATTCAGATGCAGAAATATTTCGCATATTGACTCTATTATAGAGTAGTTTGGATGACAAGTTATTGATATTTTCACCTTTTCTAGTGCATTCAAATATGCAAGTATTTCATATCTCCGTTATTAGAATATTTGCTTCCTCACATAACTTTTATTCTGCATTTCAAAGGGGCAAAACATTCTCCAGTTCATGCCAAGCATAGTGTTACTATCAGAGTTGGTTTTAGCAGGAAATACATGCAGATGGTATCACCTATCACAGTGGAAGGTAAATTGGAAGAGAAAATTTAAGCGAACTGTATCATCACGTCGACTTTAAAGGTCATTTATCAAAAAATCCTTTTTGGGACACTATTAAGCAGGCTCCATTAAACTGCAGCAATCAAACATTAATTCATATTTGTCAATCACCAGGAAGAAAGCATATTCCAGCCTATCATTACCCTTGCAACTTGCCCAGTTCTTTTCCCACAGTAGCACACAAACTTGGTTCAGCATATAGCCTCTCAAAAAGACACCATCTCTTATCATGCTTCCCTGTCCTCTCTATGCCATTTAAATTTGATTTTCTAAGTGGACCTGCCGGTCCAGCGGTAAGTCTATGCTTTGATTTCTTAACACTTACAGGAAATTACAGGTCTATAGGCTCGCAGCCTCACCAGTCGTAAACCATCCAAACTTCCCTATGTACCCAAAAAGGATAGTTGCTGCATTTAGAACTTAGATGTGATCAACGCCTTTCCATGAACTCAGAATCATGACAAATATAAAGGTATCTTTTCCAAATTATTCTGACTAATAGAGTGTCTTACTACATGAAGAAGCAATATGAGCAACCTAGAGATGATACAGCTGATCAAATACTTGCAAGCATGGTACCAGTATAAACGTATAATATTCTATAATACATGCGTCACAATGGAGTTCAGCCGAGAATTAATGACAATTTCCTCCAGAAATCGGAACTATTGGAAACAACCTACCCACAGGATTTGCAGCGATCAGGTGCTCCCCAACGGTCCTCACAGCATCGATCAACGTAGCAGCCTGGTTGGTGTATGGCATCCTCTGCTGGGACACCACCGTCCGAAGTAGCTCAGCTGTCTGCCTCGCGCTCGCTTGCGACCCCTCGATCTTACTGTTGGAATGGCACAACAAAAAGGTAATCAGGAACGAGATTCACAGCGAGTGGAGAACAAGGAACACGAGAACGAAAGGAGCCACCGCCGCTTGAGTTTGAGAACGAAGTCATTGACGAGTGCCTGAACATCCGGCATGGCTCCGGCTATCTATTTTCCGCTGGATAGCTCACTGATTGTGTGAGCGAGAACAGCGAAAGCTGGAAGCAGGTTCGATGGGTGAAGAATTTGCAGATCTTGCACAACAAACTTCGATTGCCACAGCGGGAAAGAGATCGGCAGTGGAGTGAAAGAAGAGGGTTAGGGTTTCTGATTCGGGGATTTTTAGGCGGTTTCTTGGAATAATATATAAAATTAGGAGCTAAGTCAGTTGAAGGCTCGTTTCAGCTAAGGTTATAAATTATAATACGTAGAGGTAATTACATCCAGGTTCCTAAAGTAAATTCTCTATTAACTTTAGATTAAAAAAATAAAAATATTTTATCTAAGTTCTTTTAGCAAGAAATTTATTTCATATGAATTCTTCTTGATGAAGTCTATCAATTTTAACTATTAAAATGTTTTTTATTTTAAAAAATATATTTAAATATTAAAATTTACTATTACAAATAGTTATTAATAGGAATAAAAAATTCAAGTTATAATAATGATTCTAAAATTTTAGAATATGTTATTTTAAAAAATATATAAATATGCAAATAATTAAATTTGATCAAATCAATCAATCAAAAATGATAAACAAGTTCTAAACAGAAAATATTTAGATAAAATATTTTTAATTTAAAAATATGTATTAGAGATAATTAATCAAAGCCTTTGAGGTAATTTTGGGTAAGAAAACCCTCTAGGTCACTTTTCAAATATAAATAAATTTATAGATAAAATTAATTAAAAAACATGAAAGGAGAGAATTAATTATGCAAAGTTGTCAACTTATATTAGGGGTATTTATTTTAATTATTTGTACTTATTAAAAAATTAATTTTTTTTAAATAATATGATATAATAAAAAACTTACATTCAACCATATAACTGTTTAGTTCAATAAAGAACCTGAATGTAATATGTTGTAAATTGGAGAACTCACATTAAATTTATTGCAACCTATGTGCAATAGGATCTAAATCACTTGGATCTGGATGCAATTTACTCTTTTCAAAAAAGTGGCACAATGACATGGGACATCAGAACAAAATTATTTATTCTATAAAATGGAAAAAAGAACAAAATTATTTATTTAAAGGAATCATTAACTACACATAATCTTAGCAACTTATAAATTTGAAATTACATAAAAGTATAATTTGGTGGCATTGCAATTTGGGAGCATGCTATGTGAAAAATTGCAATTCCAAACATGCCAATTAAAAATAAATAAATAAAAATTAAGTTAAAAAAAAGTAATATTGTGATATTCTAATTAAATATTTGATTTAAGTACAGTATATTTGAATATAACCTCAGTTCATGTAATCTTCTTAAAATATGTGAAAATACTATAAAAAGTGATATACAAATAGATATTAATAAGTTTGAAAAATAATATTTAAATTTTAATAAAAATGTTCATAAATATCAAATTTTAGAATAAAGTCTCGTTTGATTTAAGGATTTTTCTAACCCAATATAAATTTTAATTATAAAAATTAATTTTATTTTAGATCTAATATAAATATGAATATTACAATTAATTTTATTTTATATTTTACATACTTTTTAATATTAAAATAAATTTTTTTATTAAACTTAAAAAAAATTCTTATTAAAAAAAATTCAAATCAAACAAGGCCTAAGTGAATACTAAAAAATTAGTAAAATCATAAATGGGACAACAAAGAAGATATTACCAAGGGTAATTCTATTTAAGGTCTTGAGAAAAATTTATAATTTTATGTAAGTTTATATTGACATGTGGCTCCAGTGCTGCATCACAGTCATACACGTGGCACTCCTTCATTTTGAAACATCATGCATTGACCTTTGAAGCTGTTTGGAGCCTCTCAAATCTCGTGAGTGAGGTTTGGAGCCTTCCAAACATCCTGCATGACTCTTGTTCAAATAGCTCTCCCAATCACATCGGGCATGATATTTCTCAGCTATACCTATCACTGTCAGCGTGCTCTGGCCGCACCGTTTTTCAAAGCAGCATGCTTCTTCCAGTCACGCAAATCAAGGACTCGCGTGCTTCAGCTATCATGAATTCCCAGAAGCAGTACCGAGATTTAAAGGTCAATATCTCTTTTTACTAACTCCAGTCCCTCCAGTGGCCGACAAAGCAGCTTAGGTCCAGGACTTGTTTATGTCCTTTCGTTCCAGAAAATCAGGATAAAGCTGCACCATTCACTGCCTACAATACCAAGGAACAGGCTTCAAAAAAGGAGGGAGAGGACTCGCCCCAGGAAGAGCAAAATCTCTCCTCTATCACTTTTTGTAAAACAGGAGCTTAAGAACAAAAAAAGCTCTCTTTTTCTCCTTCTTTCTCTCTTTTTCTCTTGTAAGCTCTTTATATCCGCCGTCTCTCAGAACTCTCTCTCTTTTTTGGTATTTCTTGGGATCCCCACATCTTACGTCAACAGTTTATAAAAAATAAAAATATATGATTTGAATTTTTTTATTAAAAACTTATTTTATGTGAGTTTTTTTTACAGATTTTGTTAAATTGTTATTTTAAAAAATTTAAAATAAATATTTAAATATTAAAAATTACTATCATAAATTAGAATATAAAATAATAATAATATGTTAAAGTTAAAATAATAATTAAAAATACTTAAATATTTTTATAATATTTAAATATACATTTTAAAGTGATAACTTAACGATCAAATTTAGCGGAATCTATTACGAAGGACTCGTGTAAAAAAATTTTGTGCAGAGAAAATCCAAATAGCAAGTTTTTATTTTTGTAGACTTGCATAAAATCTGAATTATACCACAGAAATCTGAATGAAATTACCCCTATTATCAATTATTTCAAAACAAATTTTATTCATAATACTTAGCTTGTTCATTAATAAGTTTAAATCTATTAAACTAATAAGATAGTTAATTAATGATTATTATAAGTGTAAATTACTAATACATCCCTGTAGTTTGAGATAAATGATAAATTTATTCCTTCAATCAATTCTCTATAATTTATAAGATTGAGTAAATTAATTCAACATATTTTTTTATTATCATCGCATTAACTTTAAAATTGATGTATTTTAACCTAATTATCATTTAAAAATCAGCAATCTTCTATTTAGATTTGATTTAAATTACTTACGTGATATAACTAGGAAAAAAAAAAGAACACAAGCAACCAAAAAAATAAAAAAAGACGGATCTCTACATAAAAATTAAGTAGAAACGATAAACCACAATACTATTCGATAATATCATAACAATTTAAAGATTATATATAATGTGAGATTATAAGTTATAATTAAGGTAAACGTGAAGAAGAGTAATATTAACCTTTATTCGAAGACTTCGAATCGAACAATGCAGTATTAGAGAAGACTTGCTTTTATACCACATTGTAATTACTGATCGTAAAAGAAAAAAAATTTCATAACAGAAAAAGCACTTTATTTTCTCTATTGGCTTGCATTTATAATACATATTTCATGACGACTCTTGATATTCGTCATCTCATACCTATATAGAATAGTATATCTGGATGATTTTCTAGGTGATTTTGTGAGATACGACTACTTTATCAGGTTTGGGCGAGTTTGACGTCTAACGCTCTAGTATGTTGAGACCCGCCAAAAGTGTTCTCTCATTAGGTGAATTCATGTGGATGATCATCTGTTTTTGTTCGAAGTTTGTTGCATTGTTTTTGGAATGTCAAAATTCAACAGAATTTAAGGTCTTCAACTATAACTGGTCAACAGTTATCAAAAATAAAATAAAAAAATAACTATAACTTGTCAACTAATAAATAAATATACATAGCTTTTTCAAATTCTTCATGACAATCATCATATTTACATTATAATTTTGGATAAATTAATCTAGGTTGCTTAGTTTAAGGAATAATATCATAAACATCTATGGTTTTAAATTTTTAATAGGTAATATTTGATATAATTATTAAATAAGTTTTTTTTAAAAATTATTTATTATTAAAATTTTTAAAATACTTATTTTACTCTTTTATTTTTTTTTTATTGGCCTAAAGGCTTCCCAAAAGAAAGGTGAATTAAAAATAATAAAATTTTAAATTTAATTAGATAATAAGAATAAATATACTTAGACATTACTTTACTTAGTTTTGATAGGTTAATTTTACAAATAGATCTGCAGAAATATAAGAACAGAATGTGCAACTAAACATGATGTTAATTTAAGAAATCGAGCTCATCACAAAAATACGATAATTTACAATAGCGTGAAATTAGAACCTAAAAAATTCATATTTATGTATTACAATAAAGTTTTACATAAAATACAGAGATTTTACTTAAGTTCAAATTTAATTTATAGTATAGTGTCTCAATCTAATTAAATTATTAAAAAACAACACTAGAGGATATAAGTGATCTATAGCAGTTCAGTCTCCTACCTAGTTAACTCCTCACGCATCTCGAATGAACATTTCACTATAATCCTACTTTTTTACGAAAACTAAAGTCGAATAAACTTAATACAATATAATAGCTTTTTACAAGAATCAAAGCCAAATAAACCTACGCACCTATTGCTTTTTTGCAAGAACTAAAGCTGAGCATATTTACATAATTTTCATGACATTTTGAAGGAACTAAAACTGAGCAAACCTATAACCTTCCACTAGGGAGAAAGAAATGGGGAAGGTAGATTTTATTAAATTTGCTAACTTAAGTTACAACATATATATAAGAGAATATTATAATGAGATACTCTATACATACGTAAATTTATTAAGAGAATGCTCGAGTAAATTTGAAACTACCACGTATATGAAAATAATAAGCAATATGAAATTGCAAAGTGTAAAGATGAATGTCATAGTGAACACTATTACAAGAAAAATAAAAGGTCACTTAATATCTAAAAATTTTAAAAGATTTCAGCAAAGAGCACTAAAAAACTCAAGAAACTAAGGCAAATCGAAACTCAAAAACTAGCAGTAGAAAAAATAGAAGCTTTAGAAAGAAAAAAAAAGAGATTGAGCTTCTTATTACTTTGAAGAATATCACAAACTTCTTTCCTTTGAGTTCTCCTTAAATATTTGCAAGAGTAAGCACCTAGAAGATTAGACGTTAAAGGATTGAAGGGGAGAAGTGTGTGCAGTAGCAACAGCAAGCCAAAAAACTGGAAAGAGTTCTATTTTTGAATAAAAATAACTACAAGTTTTATATAGCTGAGAAAAAGATAGCTCAAGTTCAAGGTAATCCAACGATAATAAAGCAACCAATAGTTGGGCAGTAGCAAGGTGGGAAGAAAAACATAAACAAATACAAAGAAATGGAATAGAATAGAATATTTACCATCAAGTTTTAAGAGATTGTGTTTTCAAAGTATGTGAGCCCTCATAAAATATAAATTAAGTCCTATAAAAAAACATTCAACGGGTAATGGAGCCGCAAAATAAGAAATAATCACACACACCATAAAGTAGTGCTCATGAAAAACTTTTAAATGAAATTATTTTATCAAATAACATATTTGAGATAAAATATAAATAATATCACATAGTATAAGGGTGGCAGCAAGGGACAAAACAAAGTAAGGTGGCTAATTAGGTTTTCTAGTAATAGCGAAAATAAGATGATAAGAGCTTATAGGTGATGACAAGTTATATAAAAGAGGAAACAATTCATACCATTTAGCATTGAAAAATAAAGAGAACTAAAATATAATTTTTATTCAAATTTCAAGCTAAAAATTTCAACTTAACGGTAGGAAATCAAAGAGCAAAAATTAAGCTTAATTTTTATTTAAATTAATAGTGGACAATTAGTTTAGAGTTAAGCTACAAATTCTATTCAAATCACTTAAATACAATTGACAAGATAAGTGGGTTATGCTCTCAAATTAAATTACCTAAAATAATTAATTGGTTAATATTTCAACTTAGCACATAATTAAAACATACCAATGAAAGCTAAGGGTTCTTACTTAGAAAAATATTCTAGAAAAATAAATAAGAGAGAATTTCAATATAGTCTAGCTTTTATTGGACTTTATTTGAAACTTAATCATCATTTAAGATGAAGTAATCCTGTCAATACACTAAATAAAAGAATTAGTCAATAATGATTAAAGTAATTATGATTATCATAATCAAAGGGTTCAACATCTCTCCCCAGTCCCCCGATCTCCCTCCCTCTCTTTCTCTCCATCCTTTCCACCAATTGGCACTGACAAGGAGCTTTTCGTCGACGTAAGAGGTGGGAATATACGACCCGACTCGAACTTGACCTGAAAATTTTGGGTATGGGTCATGAATTTTGACATGTTTATTACAAGGGTCAGATTTAGGTTGGTCATTTATCAAAAAATACTTCATAAATTGGTTGGGCTGACTTGCCAATTTGACCCATTTATTAATCGAGTCAGATTTGGGCCATAGATTTTGACTTATTTAATAAATGGGTCGGATTCAGATTGAAATTATTCAGGCTGAATCAGATGCGGGTTCGACCCGAACCCAACCTATTTTGCCATCCTAGGTGGACACTCGCCCCCTCCCCTCTCCACTCTTGCCTGGAAGAGCACGGTGGAAGGGGAGAGAAAGAGAAATGAAGTTGCAGAAAATATAGAATAAAATAAAATTATAAATTTATAAAATTTTAATAATAAAAAAATTAAAAGTAAATTCAGCTTAGAATTATATTAAAAGTTAGAAGCTCAGAAATTAAAATTTTAAAATTATAAATTTATATAATATTAAATTTAGATGTAATTTATTTTTTTAATCATTGAATAATTTTCCAATATATATATATATATATATATTTATATCAACGATAAATTGTACGTCAGTAACCAGTAACCTCGCCTTCTCATAAGCTTCCAAGCAAATGCACCAGTTGTAGGAAGAGAACCGCACAATTTGACCAATGAATAAAACCGTTGAATAGCCACTCCACGTGTTTTGAGTCCTATTTCATGGTCTGATTTTTAAGGCTTAGGTGGAGTGGGACCGGTGCCGTACCCTATCGGATACTGGTTCTACTGGGCCACTGGCCACTGGGTCTACTTTTTGCGGGCTGAGTATAAAATCTGCCCACGATTTACCCGACAAATACCTGTCATTCACAAAATTGCGTATATACCATCTACAAAAATGAATAAATTACAGAAACATTTAGATAATTACATTTGTGGTACATGACTCTAGGTCCTTACTCCTTCGTCCTTGGTATCAGCGAAGGGCCAAGTTATAATTTTTTTATTTGTTTGAATTGGATCCAAAGTTATTTTTAAAAACATTCAATTTGGGAAGATACACGGTGGCAATTTCACGTGAGAATTACCCTTATTTTATTCGAATTAAAATTATCTTCATTTTTTTAAAGTTAACTTACAATAAAATCAACTCACCTTATAATTAATTTAACAATATATAAACATACACATTTAAATTTTTTTAAAATATAATTAAAATATTTTTATATATAAATATAGTATAATTTTTTACATAAAAATTAATATAAAAATATAAACATAAAAATTAAAAGTACATTTATAATATTATATTTTAATATATTTAATATAAATAATAAATATTTTTCTAGAAAACTATAACTTATAATTGCACTTAATTTTTTTTAAATATTTACTCAAAATTAAAAAAAAATTAATTAAAATTTTAATTTTAAATTAAGTCCGATTCACTAAAAATTAACTTGAAATTAGTAGATCGATAGGTTATGTTTTTTAAATTATTTATTTTTCCTGCTTTAAATCTATTTTAATGAGCAACGTATGAGAAATATTCCTCTCATTTTATCCTAAAAAATAATATACCACCATCATAATTAACCCTCAGAAATTCTAAAAATAATTATTCTTCACCTTCAACTGTTAAATAAAACCATTAAAATTTTTGAATGTTTTAGAACTCATTATGAGAATTATCTAACATTGTTTTTCATTTAGTGATAATTATGATATATAAAGTTATTTAAAATTTTTTTACAGTTTTTTTAATCTTAGAATAGTTTTTGAGTTTTATTTATTTGCATAAATTAATCTTAATAATTTTTTTTTTAAAAAATATAAATAATGTGAAATAAATGTAATTATAATGTTAAAATATGTAAAACAATATAATATAAATTAATAATTAGTTTGATATATATGTAAAATGTGACGTAAAATTAATTTTTTATTTTAAATTATATATAAAATATATTTATTTTATAATATTAAATTCTGTAAAAGATGTAATATATCTGTTTAATTTTAAACCGTCTAAATAACAATTTTGTATTTCCAATTATAATCCCTCTCGTTACTTCCACTATTATGTTTGATTTTAAAATTTTAAAAAATCAAATAAAAAAGAATATTAATAAAAAATTAAATAGATTAAATTAAGTTTATTTTTTCAATTAAAACAGCAATTTATTATTTAATTAGTTATTTTAAAAATTGAAAAAAAATAATATAATATAATATATTATTATAAGTTTTCATAGAGTATGAATATAACGAGAAAACATTGAATATGATAACTTAAAAAAATAAACATTTTAATTTTTGATGTTTCATTATATTTGTTTTAAAAAATTATACTAGAAAAATATGTTACAAAATATTTCATATAATTTTGATAATACTATCATTTAATAACATATAATTAATATTTTAGTTATTTAGTTGATTCAGTTATCAAAATCAAATTCAAATTATATAATCAAATAAATTTAATCATTAATATGTTCTAAATTAAATAAAATTAATTAAATTTAACCAATTTAATATAGTTTTTTATTTTAAACCATTTAATTTATACCCTTATTAGACATTCTCACCATCATACTTAGTATTTAAGCATAACTAATGATTTTTATCTATGGGATTATTTTGAAATGAGATTAAACGTAATTTTGATATAATATTTTTATATTATGGCTTGTAAAAAATTTAAAATAAAATAAATTTATTTTAAGATATATACAGTGTGTGAAATAATATGAGTTATTATTAAAAAATTATATATAAAAAAAAATTAATTTATATGTTTAAATTTGTGTAGTATATAAAATATAAATAACTTAACGATAATATTTATATATAATATGACATCAATAGTCTGGGCTTTATTTGGTTAATGATTATTTTAATTAGGATGACTAAAATTATGATTATGCTAAAATGACTTTTAATTTTTAAAGAAAATTAAAATAAAATAAAATTTATTTTTTATTTTTAATACATAGATTTTAATATAAAAATTTATTTTATATTTCAATCTATATAATTTTTAATATATTATATTTAATTTATTATTATTATTATTTAATAAAAAATTTGAAAGTTATTTTAGCTATGGTTATGGCGGAAATGCCATCCAACCGCCAGAGCTGGATGTTTGATGTTTAGTAGATTATTAGATTTGGGGAGCATGAATGTAATAATGTTAATTTTAGGTCCAACTGTATAGAAATATGTTTGTAACGTGGGGAATTTCAGTGTAAATTATCCATCACCGCCGGGTCGGTGTAAATTACGAATAGCCCCCTAAAGTTAAAAGTCAAACGTCTTTGTTCTCCTCCCTCGCCCACCGAGGCGATCGATAAGACCGAACGGACGCCATTGCTTCAACCGCCGGCCGAATTGCTCGAGCTGGAAGTCCATCTAATCAGCCGCCGAGTCATCTTCTCCTCTCGCTATCTGATGGACGGTTCTGATGGCAACTCGACCCGTTCACCGGCGGCGGCACTGGCCCCGACCCAGACGGGAGAGCTGGAGGCAGCGGAGCAGCTAATACTTCGCTGGGACCAGACCGCGTCGTCGTCCCGCGACCGCATGATGTTCGACGGGGGAGACCGCAGTGAGGCGGAGCGTTACCTCGGAGCCGTTGACGTGATCCGGCGGGCCATCAGGGACTCGCCAGCTACCGCTACCGGTAGCCCTAGAAAGTCGTTGACGGCCGGGAGTGCGATGCAGATCGCCATGGTGCGACTTGAGGACGAGTTCCGTCACATACTCGTCTCCAGGGCGAACGCTTTCGAGATAGAATCGCTTGCCGATCTGGGATCCCTTTCGCTCTCCCTTTCCCGCTCCAGGTCCGATGACATGATGCCAGATCTATCGGAGGCGGACCACGAAGACGAGAGTCTCCACCTCCGTCGGAGTGAGGGAAGTAGCAGTAGCCTCGGGAGCAGCAACATGACGAACTACCGCTCTACGAGCTTTATCCATGAGATCGATCTCCTCCCTCTGGATGCTGTTGAGGACCTCCGCAGAATCGCCGAGCAAATGATCGCCGCCGGCCATGGCCGAGAGTGCTTTCAGGTATACGGCAGTGCACGCAAATCTGCTGTGGAGCTCTGTTTTCGCTGTCTAGGGATTGAGAGGCTCAGCATCGGTGAAGTCCAGCGACTAGATTGGGATGTTCTGGAATCCAAAATCCGGCGCTGGATTCGTGCTGCCAAGGTTTGCGTTCGGATTATTTTCTCCAGCGAGCGCCGCCTCTCCGACCGCATCTTCGAAGGTCTTGCCGGAGAGGACGTCCCCTTTGTGGAAGTGGTGAAGGGCGTAGCAGTCCAACTTTTGAGCTTCGCCGAGGCTATCAGTATAGGCCACCGCTCTCCCGAGAAGCTCTTTAAGATCCTTGACCTCCATGACGCCCTCTCTGATCTACTTCCCGATGTTGCTATCATTTTCCAGTCTAGGTCGTTGGAATCAATCAGCACTCAGGTGCAAGAAATCATTGCTCGACTAGCTGAGGCCGTTCGAGGAATCTTATCGGAGTTTGAGAACGCCGTTCTCAGGGAGCCATCAAAAGTTCCTGTTCCTGGAGGTACTATCCACCCTCTCACGCGATATGTGATGAATTATATCGATTTTATCGCAGATTACAAGCAAACTTTGCTTCAACTGATCGTCTCAAGGCCATCAGCCAAAAGTTGGTTGCCTGGCGATGATCATGGTGTAGTTTTACCAGAAATGGACTTGCCGGAGCCTGAAAACCAGTCCCCACTTGCATCCCATTTGATCTGGATAATCTTTATACTCCAATTCAATATTGAGAATAAGGCACAGCTGTACAAGGATGCAGCCCTTTCGAACCTCTTCTTAATGAACAATTTGCATTATATTGTCCAAAAAGTAAAGGCCTCACTGGAGTTGCAGCAAATGATTGGTGGTGATTATCTAAGGAAATTAACAGCTAAATACCGGCAGCTGGCTACTAGCTATGAGAGGGCAACCTGGGTGAAAATCCTGCAGTACTTGAGAGATGAGGGGTTACATGTGGGTGGGAGCTTTTCTTCTGCTGTTTCAAAATCTACTCTTAGAGAGAGATTTAAAGCTTTCAACGCTGCATTTGAGGAAGTTCATCGGATACAGGCGACGTGGTCTGTGCCAGACTCACAGCTGAGGGAGGAGCTAAGGATTTCTATATCCGAGAAGCTTTTACCAGCTTATAGATCTTTTTTAGGTCGTTTCCGCCATCATATAGAAGGTGGGAGACACCATGAGATGTATGTTAAGTACTCAGCTGAGGACCTTGAAACGGCACTATCTGATTTTTTTGAAGGATGCCCACCTCCTCTACATGGCAGGAGAAAGTCTCACTAAAATGATTCAAACAATTTCTGGCAAATGTGCTTGTCAGAAATTATTCTTTAAATCTTTATTACGTCTTCAGGCGGTTGGCACAGAGAGCGAGAAGGCAACTTTGTTCTAATGGTTAAAAGATTTAATGAAGGTCATTCTTTTGCAATGATGTGGAGATGATTGAATCATTTTTAAAGTTGCTACCCATGAGCCCTGTAAAGTTTTTCTGTAAGTTTAAGTAATGCTCTTTTATTCAAATTAACTTCATTTAAAATGCATGCGAGTATTGCTTTGTTTCTCTGTAATATGTCTATTACAATCTAGCCTATTTCATTTTATAATGCCCTGTTATCATGTTTATATTGTTCGTGGTGATGGAGATTTGATTTAAGTTACTTTGAAAACTTTCAGGCATTTTTGATTCAGGTCCAATCTACTATGGATTTTGCAAAAGAACTTTAGTCTATTCCCAGTCACCTGAGTTTGTTTGTGAGGATATGAGAAATTGCTAGACGTCTTCCTCAAAAATTAATCTTAGCTACACTTGCTTGCTTGGTCATAATTTTCTAAAAGAGGTTTGGGTAAAAATGCTTGGACATGCAAATGAACAATTCAATTATACTTGCACCATTTCAGAGTCTACCATTGTGGTCTAGAAGTCAATGGATCAAACCCATAAAGTTGCTTCAATGTGGGGCTACTTAGCCCTCCCTAACCTAAGTATTGTTGGTGCCTCACGGTACTTTATATGCAACCATATAGATTTCTTAGATGACTTTTGATGTAGAAAATGGTTTGGCTTGTTGATTTTCTGGGATCTGGAAAGGATGTGTTGCCATCTCTAAACGAAATTACTTAAATTACTATTATTCGGGAATAGGTGATGAATCACGTTTGTGAGGCTAGAATGTGGGCAAGTCAGAATGTTCAATGGTACTCAACTTAAATGAAGATCGTAATTGCCTGTTTGATGATAAAACCTGTTAAGGGAGTTAACTTGGGGGTGCTCAAGTTGAGCCTAATTTACAGTTGATGCACACTTAATTAACCCAAAAACTTAGGTAGGAGCCAACACTTCTATGTCAACATTTCAACTTTTTGTTATTTATTCAATGTGGGACAATTCTTATATGCATTCCCAACAATCTCTTCCCTTCATATGAGAATCCATCCACAATGGATCTGCTCCCCCTTCAACGAGTCATAACCCATCAAGTGAATGGGACCAAGAGCTCACTGAACTATCTAGTGCCACAGTGAGAGTCAACCTACTCTTGTATTCTCTACCATAGTAGAGAGCAAAGACATATGGAAGTATAACCTGCATGACCATTTGATCCACTTAAGGCCTAGCTAAACTATCGGCTTTGATACCACTTGTTAGGAGAGTTAACTTGGGGGAGTCTAAGTCAGGCTCAATATACAATTGATGCACACTTATTAATCCAAATGCCTAGGTTGATGGGTAGAGGCCAACACTTCTATATTAACATGTCAACTTGCTATTTATCCAATGTGAGACTATTTTCATGTGCATTTTCAAAAAATATCTCTTGCCCTGTTTGGCGCGAGGACCAAAATCAGGACTAAAATAGTACTAGTTTAAAAAATAACAATAATAATGATAAATAAATTTTTTTAATCATTCTACACATATTTTAATATAAAAAATATTATTTTACTTCACATATTTAATAGTTTTCAATAAAAATATCAATTTTATATCACATCCTGGCTCTTGAGGATTTATATAAAAGTTAGATACTAAAGACGGAGAAAGACAATTATATAGGATTCATCCATCTATATAGCCGACCCCATCTAGTGGGATTAAGGCTTAGTTGTTGTTGTTGTATTATAAGAATTAGCAATAAAATAGAAGGTAAACCTTAGATATTGGTGATATTTTTGTCTAAAATTTGGGACAAACATTATGCATGAGGATTACCTTAGAAATGGTTATGGGAAAATTTCTCAGAGGTCTTTGAGATAGATCTTCTATGAACATGTAAGTTTGCATAGCTAAAAACATTCAACGGTGATTCTTTTTTGTCAACAAAATGTTCATACATGTTAAATCCAACTAAAAAAGTGTTTCATCTGGGTTCTTCTTTATTTGCCATCATATGGCATTTTTTCTTTTTCTTTTTAATTTTTTAATGTAAATAAAATGATTGTTTTACATCTCCTCTCTCTCTTTCTCTCCTCCCTTGCTAACGGAGCTCCTATCCTTGCTCGTTGTGGCCCGAGTCAGGATCTTGACGTGTGCGAGCAGGAAGGAGAGAGAGAGGACATGTACTTTGATGAGTTTCGCCACACCCCGCTGCCAAATATAATTTCCCCACGGGTATTTTAGGAGTTTGTAGACAAAATTTGGCCCTACACTACATGGATTATAACATATAAAAAAAAGGAATGTGGAAAATTAAGAAGATAGTTTAATTCGATATATCTAAAATTTTGCAACTGATAATAATGATAATAAAATCATGCATATAACTGAAGCACCATTATAAGGTGAATTAATCCCTGTGCTAAAAACTATGACTAGCAGAGCTAATGCCAACCTTATATTGCTTTCATTTCAGTGCTTTTTAGTGAGAGAATTATAAGCTTTTCCCTTTCAGTTATATACAACATATATATGTATGTATGTGTATTACCTCCAGTTTATTATTGTTTCTGATTTTCTTATTTCTGTTTGGGCAGTAATCCCACATTACGAAATTATTGCAACTTGTCTATTAAATCGCATGCAAGCATTATTTCCACGAGGCATTCTTCTTTAGATTGAGAAAACTGTGATTAAATTACTATCCTGCCACTCACTCAACAATGCACGATTTTTTTTGTCTTCTTGTAGGGATGTACTGCTACCTTCATGATATTATTTTTTTAGTTTTTTATTTTTAAATTTCTGATCATCCTGTATTTTTTATGCAGCTGAAATCTAAAGTTTTTGCTATTTTACGTTCCCTTTATAATATAATGGCTTATTACCAGCTTAGTGCTCAGTTCTTCCCATGCCTATGGTAAATTGCATCTGGGTCCTCGGGATAAGGATCTGGTTGCATGTAGGTCTTAATTTTTTATAGTATGAAATTTTGATCCATCGGAGTGAAAGCATCCATCATCCCAATTGTTTATACTATTTATTCCTTGATCGACAACTGTCCACTCTCTCTTCTCGCACATTGCTTGATCGTCCCACTGCTAGACACTCATTGTAGCTAAGCTCTTCTATGAGCTGCGAGAAGGCGGTGATGACAAACCTGGAGGGCTGTAAGGAGGCAATGATGTTTGGGAGCTTGCGTCATAGTTTGGTGAAAGATAATAGAAGTTACACAACTTAAAAAAAGGCTCTGCTTGCACTTCTAACTTTTCTAAAACTTTAACTTAAAGGCTTCACTCGCACTCTAACTTTGAGTGCTATAGTTTGATAGTTTAAAAGTCGGGACCTTTGTGTAATGAGATCCTTACATCAAGAACCATGATATAGTTTATTATTTTTTTCTATTTATTTATTTTGTTTGGAGATAATTTCATTTAGGAGGCAGGAGATTGGTTCAATGTTATTTTGATAATATGTTATTATTGACGTAGGATGTGGGGATCCCAAGAAACATCAAAGAAAGAGAGTTCCGGGAGACGGCGGCGCGCAAAGGAGTGACGAGCCTGTTGATAGAGGCTCAGGGAGAAGATTTAGTCCAAAGCAACCAGAAAAGCACACAGAGATTTAAGGTGGTTCATGGAGGAAATCCCCTACGTCCACCGGTCCGTCAGCGAAGGAATTTCAATAATAAGAAAAATATAGCCCTGAAGGCTGTACAATGATCTTAAGAAAAGAAGAGGAAGAAAGGAAGAAGAAGAAGAAGAGAGAGACGGAGAAGGTCAGGAACTCCTCAGTTGGGGCCCTGATACAATGAATAAAAAAAATGTTTTCTTCTATTTTCTCCGCTAATCTTTTTTATCTCTTCCGTCTCCCTCCCTTTTTTCTATCTCTCCCTCTTTCTTTTTCCATCCATCCTTGTCTGGGACTGTTCAGTGGTTTTTATAGCCGTTGACGTGCATAGCTCTACCCTGATTTTCCGGAGGAAAGGTGATGGATGAGCTCCGAACGCCGCTTGTCTGTCACTAGAGAGGTCCGCAGCTGTACGAGGAGGATGATGGCTTTAAATGCTGGTACCTCCGTTTGGAAAGAGTGCCCGTACGGAGAGCGACGGGGTTAGGTGAAGTTGATTGTGACAGGCGTTACCTTGTACCCTCGGGCCCGAGGTTACGAGGGATGATCCTGGAACGTCGTGGTCGATGTTTGAATAAATCTTCGTGCCCGAGGTTTGACCTGGGTCAATAGTCCTGCAAAACTGGAAGCTGAGTCAGCAAATCAATCAATCAAGTACAGACCCGTCGGGCGCCACGCGTTCGGCCAGGATGCAGCGCAGGAACAACGTGTTAACATCAGCCCCCCGCATTGTCAGGGCGCGAATATTAATATGAGTCCTGGAATGCGAATCGTCGCGAAGGTGGACGCGCTGCCCAAGGTCTGCAAGGATAAGATGGGGGCGGAGTCTGTTGCTTCGCATTCTATCCTTCCTGTCTGTTGAATTTCTGATAGAAAGTGAGAGCGATCTCAAAGATGGCGGAGAGGAAATGGAAGGTCGCGTTCGGCCTCTCTAAGAAAAGAGCCGGAGCACCAGTGATAGACGCCCCTCCGGAGAAGAGGATGCCGGATGCAGGCGTGCCTTTGGAGGTAAGTACCCCTACGGCTAGGGTCGCCGGTGCCCTGGTACAGACGCTGGAGTCTCTTCAGGGT
>JAEMOT010001614.1:0-25734 GCA_019297695.1 Apostasia ramifera | reverse complement strand
TTTGAATATTTTGATCTAGAATGTAAAATAAAGTTGATATTTTATTTTAAATTATTGAGTATGTAAAGTAAAATAATATTTTTTATATTTAAATTTGTGTAGAATAATTTAAAAAATTTATTTATTATTATTATTGTTATTTTTTAAATTAATATTATTTTGGTCCTGTTTTGGTCCTCACGCCAAATAGGATTATAATGAGTAGCAAACCATAAAATTTGGATTTTTTAAATTCTAAATTTGATTAGAATCAATTTGAAATATATTCTTATATTAACAGATTTTTGTGTTAGAGCACGCTTAAATAAATAGTATTTAGCTTATTTATTGATTTGAATAATTATTAATGTAATTTACTTAAAATCCTAAACATTTATGTTCAGATAAATATTGGATAGATTATAATTTACAAATTTAATCAATCTTATTTTCAGTTGATTTTGAATCATTTAAAAAATAATTATATACATATCATTAGGATTATTTTTACATATTAATATGAAATATTTTCCTTTTAAGAACCTCGTGTGTTTTCCTCCTGCGAATCGGTGTATAAATATACCTTTCGCCTGCCGAATGAAATTCTGATCATTTTGTTCCCGCTAGTTCTTCTGCCCTAAAATCGTTCGATTCCACCGAAGTCGATCAGCGAGAAGATAATCGGGAGATAGACTTTGGTAGCCATCTTGAAGCTTATCTGGCTATTCAGGTAGAGCGATTGGAACCGCCTCTAGTGTTCTTTCTTTGAACGGTAGCGCGCGCTTCCTGCGCTCCTAATTTTTCTGCTTCTCGTTTTCTTAATGGGGAATGGATTTGATTGTCTTCCCCGCTATTTTTGATATCTTGTATTCTCATTATGTTGTTTGATTCATATTTCGTACTTATTGCGCCATTTAGCGGTTTAAGGGAGCGGGTTCTGATAAAATTACTGGTGCTCGGATTTCTTAATTGTATTGGAGACCTTTGACTGCTATGGGATGTCTCATCGACGTTCCGTTATTCTTTTGTGCAAGTAATTCCGATTTCCTTTGATTGACGATTCCTTTCACGATTCTTGCCTGCTTTGTGTAAATTTAGGGCATCCGAGCGATTTTTCCTGCTGTATAGTTTGTTCTTGATCTCTTTAGCTGTAAACAAATCAGGTTTTTTGAAAACATGGGATGATTACTGACTGTTTCCTTCGTTTGATTTGCTGAAACATTTAATTCATATTTGGGTAGACTTAAGTATGAGTATTTGACAGTTTTAAATATTAGAGTAGGTCCTTACTTCGTTTTGCTGCCCTATTATGCTTCATACCTTTTGTGTATGCTGACTATTGTAAAACTTTGTTCATCTTGTTTTTTGTAACTAGCTACTGATTCTTTTATTTGTTCTTGAACTTTTTTTTCTCTTTTCAAACTTTCCAGTTAAGACCTATTTTCTTTTCCTGTCTGTGCTATTAATGGTTGACTTCTTTCTTGATAAAGTTTGCTGTTTAGTTCGTCCTTTTCTTTTTCTAATGTGGTTAGAGGAGAATTCATGTTCATAGCTAACATGCTCGTGGTTGCTAAATCCTGTTTACAACTGACAGAGAGAGGTTTGAATTTGGAAATTGGGGCAATTTAAACTGTTTCTGTTTTGACTGATTAGATAATGCCTGCTTGGTATCCCGTTCATATTTCATCTTCTGTTTTCTTTCTGAAATTTTTAATTTATTGCTTTCACGAATTGTTTAATTTTGTTCAAATTTAATTTTGGAAAATACCCAAAGACTGCTTTGCCTCATTTTCTGTCTTTAGTCTTCATTAATGAAAATCATGTATTACATATGTAAGTGAAATGCAATTTTCTTTAATTCCCATCAAACTCAGGATGGAAAATAGTTTTCAGGAAACTATATGATACTATGGGTGGTAGGGGTACTCCAAACTTGTTGCTGTTATTGGAATAGGGCTACAGTCACCCCGAATTTAATCACTTTCAAAATTTTTGGATTTATTTGTATTCATATTTCAATGTTAACCCCAAAATTGACAGCAAGTCTCCCCTTGTACGTGGCACAAAGACAAGCTATCAGGGAAAGCTGGATTAGGAACCTGAAAACCTTTTCTTAGAACTATCTTTGGTAACAGCTTTTCTAAACTGTGAACACTTCGAGCCTCTGTTTTTTGATTTTTCACCTTAATGTAGAAATTGAAGACAATGAGGACAAGAATTCCACTGTCATCAAAGGGTTGAAATGATTTCCCTTCTACATTTCCTACGAGGACAAAACTGAAGGATTTTAATGATGTGTTCTAGCAAGCAGTGAAGTACATCCACTTGGGGAAGCCATACACCTACTATCAACTTTCCCAACAAAAAAAAGTGTCATGCTGTGAGCCAGTCAGAATTATCCTCTTCCCACATGAACGTGAAGAATTTCTGTAATTGATTCGAAAACTTCCAACCGCCATGGTGATAGCAGACAACATAGAAGGATGAGTCCTACTATCAAATGTGCAATTTTCTCAGTTGTTCACTTGAAGAAGTATTCATTATCACGAAGAATAGTGGCTTTTCCTAGCCCGCCCCTCCTACAAGAACCCAAGATCAATGTAGCATGAATCTCAATTTTGTGAGTTCCACTAGAGCTACGAACACAAGCTAAACTAGTGCTCGCCACTCAAAGCTATTTTAGTGTATCATTGATGTGAGTGACCTTCTTGAATCTCACATTATTGAGAACTTTGGGAATGCAAGAAGAAAAACTCAATACCACCAACTGGGACCAAAGGTCGTTCCTATCACTTCAATCAACGTCTCTTCCATTGTCATTGACTAGGAGCATAATAGGTAACTTGTTGGTCTAGAGGCTCATCTCGAGATTAACCTAAAGTATGTGGGCTCTTACCTCCATGATTAAACACAGAGAACTCATATAATTTAGAATGTTAATTTGGTGACAAACAAGGCAAGTCCCAAGACGAGGCTCTAGGACATAAAACCCTTAATTAGCTAGGCTAGATTAGCACATGAACACATACACATTGGAACTAAATTGCCATTTCATAATCCCATTCATGAATCATCTTCCCACATATCATATAAGCTGATAAATGAAATCATGAAGTGTATATACAATGAAGGAAAACAATAGATGAAAGGGGGCTATATCAACTCAAGCAAAAATGTAAAGAGGCACGGGGAAGTAAAATCAGTGTAAATCGATAGTAGGGATACAAGTAGGTGGTGGTTCAATGATTCGTGGTGGTGGGGAGCGGGTAACTCATGAGAACGATTAGTGTCACAATGACCTATGGGATCCCTTGCGACAGTTGGACGAAGGAGACAATGGCGGTGGCGGCCGACCTCACGGCTATAGCGGTAGAGAATGGGGACAGCTTGACGGTTTTGTGACCTAGGCATTGCGCTCAGGGCCCTGGACAACGGCGGCTGGAGTGGGGGGTGGCGGCAGCAACTGGTCAGGCGTCCAACGCCAGTAGCAGCGGCGATTGAAGAGAACAAGGGATGACAGCTTAGTTCCTGTGACCTAGGTTTCGTGCCTAGGCCTCTTAGTAGTGGCCGGTTGGGAGGAGGTTGATAATCCGGTGTCTACGGTGGTGGCGGTAGTGGTGAAGGGCGAAGGGGGGGAGGCAACCGACCTTCTGTGGGAGTTTCTTCTCTCCTCTCAACTAAGGCAAATTAACATATGAGCTAAACCTAATTTATAGAAATAGCCATTAAACCTCACCCATTAATCTCTAACTAACTTAATACTCACCATAGATTAGGATTACTCCATCTGATCCATTCATTTGGGATTAAGGTGATCCAATGGATAAATAAATGGGAAGGAAATCTTGGGTAAAATTTGGCTTGAGCTTGAAAATTGAAATAAGCTCAGCTAAAAAAATGAAACTCTCACCCCAACCCAAGTTAAGTCCAATTACACCCATCTCTCTCTTTCAAGCCTAATTATGAAATATATAATGTACCCCTCTCACCAAAATAAAAGAAAGCATATAACATGAGATAATAATAACGAAAAAGTGTAGGAAATGGGATGCTCTGCATCAATGTATCTTCTTCACTTAGATCTATTTCGTACATTTATCTATATATTTCATTCATATTCGGATTGCTTATTTTTATATCATTAGTGAACCGTTATCTCAAGTTATCATTATTTTCCATTATTTCCTTTGCTGCAGTATAAATTTATGTGTGAGAATGTTTCTAGTTCAATGTTAAATTTGTTACATACCTTGGTTGATTTTATTCTTACGCAATTGTTTTAATTTCTAATTATTATTGAACAATATGCATTTTTGTGCACTAGTTTCTGTTTATGTTCTCTATTGTGATATATCTCGCTGCATGTTTACGAATATTTGTGTATTGAGACATGAATATTTAAATTTTATCGTTTTGAAGACTAGTTCTTATAGATGTTTAACTGGAGATTTTTATTGCATCCATCACATATCACATATATAAAGTTGTTTTTTTTGTGCCTACATCACTGGGAAGAGCTGTAGATTGTTTCCAGAATGTTTGCCCAGAAACAATAGGCAAAAGATAATAGAGACTTGTTCTAATATACTTGTTAATCCAGAGGCTTACCTAGAAACTGAATGAAATGAGATTAATAAAAATTAATTTAGTTTATTTACGTTTTAAAAACTTTTTAATAAATATAATATTTATGGAGGTATATATAATTCAAATTTTATAAGATAATTAAGGTATATAAAGTTAGAATATTCCCTCTGACTAATAGCATCTTTGAGAAGATCAAAGGCCAATGCCATGCCCTGTGGCAAGTCATAGTTTAAAAATACCAAAAGAAGGCATTTCAAAAAAATAAAAAATCCCAAAAGAAGGAAGATTGAACCAAGCTTTCATGCTTGCAAGTAATGGGCAAAGTTGAGACAAATTTAGGAAGCCCTAATTATTCCTTTGTCTCCTCAGCACGAGTGTATATGGTGTTGTCCACACCTAATTGAGTGTACACTTGCTTGTAGAAATTACTAAGACATCCACCTCTTTGTTATCGAAGGAGTATCCACTTTTGATAATCTTCCTTAAAGACACCTCAAGGCGGGAGCGTTCTTCTCTGTCTGTCCTTAGATTATGGTCTCAATGGGCTCCTTGGTTAAGGTCTAGTCATTTTTTAGTTGAGGTTAGGCTCTGTCCTTCAATAGCAGTGTGGTCTCACTCCGTCAACCACATCCTTAGTAGTAGGCTCTTCTTTAGTAGTAGCTCGTCATCAAACATCCTTTTTGCCTTCATCTTTGACAACCCTTTTCGAAGATACTGTCCAAGATGCTGCCTTCAAAGGCGGCGTGCTTCTGAATGGGGGTGGGGTGATCACTCTTCTTCTTGTAAGCCGCCTTCTCCGCCTTGAAGATTGGATCTTCCAGGAAAAAATGCTTTTTGAGGGATCACTTGTAAGCCGCAATCTAGATGTAGGAACCATAGTGATGAATTGATGAAAACTAATAAACAATCAAACTACATGTAACCTCAAATGCAGGGACCATAGTGCATTTCCCCCTTATTGTTTTGAGGATTTCTTGGGCACGTGCGTCACTTGTAGGTTCAACTTATACGTTGTCCATATACTTATTGTGTTGAACATTATTGTGTATTTTGCTTTGCAGCTTATTTATATTTTTTATCCCTTGATCCTAGACAGGTCTTTTCTGATTGACAAAAATATGGATGGAAAGTCGCTTTTGAATCCAAATGCCACTCCTTACATACCAATCTCATTACACTCTTCTGGGGCAAAAAGTGGAGAAGTTAAATCAGCTGATGAGAAAAACCAAAGCCGTGGAAAACTGCCTGTTTCCGACGTATCTTCTTCTGAATTCAATTTTGAGGATGATGCCTTTCTGGAAGATGAATCTTCTTTTACAGAGAAGCAGACTCTTATGGATGATCCGCATATGATAATGGAATCCCTCTCGTATATGTTTCCTGATGTCTCTATGGAATCCCTTGCTGCATCTCTCTGTGCAAATGATGGTGATTTGGAACGGACAATTCACATGCTGGAGCAGCTTGAGGTTTGGTTTGTTTATTTGAGAATGGTCCAATTTATACCTAGGGCAGTCATCAAGCTGAGTTCGTGTGTGTCAGCCTCAGTTCAAAATTTGAATTTTTGTTTACCAGCCATGTATGTGTTGAATCAGCGAAAAAGCAATCAATTAAGCCATCTTTTTCAGTTAAACTTGAGTTATGACAACAACAATAATGACAATTAACAACAAATCAAAATCATCAAAGCCCTTAACTTCTCTGTTCAACTCAAGTGAGTTATGGTCATATGTAATTATCATTTTCCTAATTAACTTTGGTCTTCCCCCATTTTCTCTGACATAGTAACTTGAATATTCCAATTCCCACATTTACATGCACATTAACAAACCACCCTCATCCCCCATATTATACTCTATGAGTGCTATACTTACCCTTTAATAGACACAATCATTTCTAATGTGGACTGCGGCCCATTCTAGTATGAGTACTCCTCCATCATATCTGTTCAGATAGCACCAATGTAAAATTTTTCCTTCAACATGATAGGCATTTTTCTATTGCATTGAATTGAGTTGATTTGAGAAAATCAGTGTGGAAGAATTGATACATCTATTCACTTATATGCAAAACCCAAGATAAATATAATAATAAGTCTAAGGTGCAAATAATCATACAGTTCCACATGTATGCTTACATCGAACTGATTTCGACTCGAATCAATTTCTTTTAAAGCAATCTATCTTTGACTTGCATCAAAATTTAAGTGACTACTAAGCAAGTTTCAAGTGTCAAAACATAATTTTCAGCCCAATTATACCCCATGTTTCTTTAGCTGATGAACCATACACTCTTTTTCGACCCAAATCACGGTTTTTGTGGGCTGTTACCGTAGAGTAAATCAAGGATTTAAAGAAGCTCATGAATGCATTTTGGCTGTCTGCCCTATGCAGTGCACAGATGACATCCCTGAAGCTTCAGGCAGGGCTGGTCCAGAGGATCCCAGCCAGAGGAACGATGATTCCAAGTAGCCCTCTTGTGTTGTATTCTTCCAGGTGAAGGTTTCGTTCTACAACTCAGCGTAAAGTTTTAGCTCCAAAATTATGTGATTGAGAGTTGTGTTTGATATGTTTTTTCGTTACTTGTTACTGTTCTTATAGTACTAGAATAACAGATTCAAGAGGATGTATAGTTGACAGTTCCCATATCATTCGTTACATACCACATATCAGTTTTTTTGCAGTCAAGGGTATACATTTCTCACGTTGAGCTTCTTAGATATTGTACTTGCTGAACTTCAATCATCAACTTAGATTTGTTATTAATAGATTTGTTAATTGGGTTAGCAAGTTTAACATGTGAAATATTTCAATTAACAAGTTAGAATTGGTATTATAAATCAATATCAAAACATGTATTGGAACAATTTAACTCTAATTAAATCTTTATAAAGTTGTTTTTGACATGTATTGGAACAATCTTTACTATCAAATCTTTATAAAGTAAATCTTAAAACAATTGGGATAGTGCTAACACTGATCACCTGCTAATCTACACAGGTTGTGGAGTTGGTGGTAGTACTTGAATATGTGAGGCTTTAATGCTAGCATTATAGCGGAGATGTCGAGCATATAATGTCTGGTTCTGCGGTGGACTTTGTCATTATTATTGTTGATGTGTTGAGAGCAATTAGAAAAAAAGTTCCCCTAGTATATTTGCACACTTTGTAAATGTCTCCTTATCATTTGACAAGGATCGATGACATGCATATAAAAATACTAATAGGATAGTTAATTATGTAGATTCTTTTAAGGATAAATTACATTCAAGTTTTTGTTTTTAACCCATAATATTACATAGATTCATAATTCTAAAAATTTAATATCTAAGTTCCTGATTTAATATAATTATCAAATGAGTTTTTTTTATCTAAATTGCTGAATGTTAGCTTGTAAAGAAAAAATATATAAATAAAATAAATATTATAGAAATGAGGATGCTAAGATGGATGTGTGGATATACACGAAAGGATAGAATGAGAAATGAGTATATTCGAAAGAAGGTTGGTGTTGTACCAATTGAGGATAAAATTAAAAAAAATCGGCTTAGATGGTTTGGACATATAAATCGTAGGCCGATTGAAGTTTTAGTTAAAAAAATACAGTTATTGGATCTTGCCCATATTTAAAAAGAAAGAGGTAGACCAAAGAAAACATGACAAGAAATTATAAGCTGTGATTTTAGTTACTTAGACTTAGATAAGAATTTGTTAATTGATAAAGCGCAATGAAAACAAAAGATTCATGTAGCTGATCCCACCTAATGGGATTAAGGCTTAGTTGTTGTTATATCAATTAGTTTTTTTAATTTTTTATTATTAAATTTTTATATAATTCTCAAATTACCCTCTTTTTCTTTTTTTGTCTTCCGCTTTCTCTGTTTTTCTGCACTCTTTACACAGGCCTATTTAGATAAGAAAGAGAGAGATACTGGAGTTTCTTTTAGTCCTGTGGGGGAGGGAGTTTGCCTGAAACTAGGGGATCTCAGGTTCGAATTTACACCATTATAATTTTTAGTTGGAGTGGGGAGAATTGTGTTGTTTGGAGGCAAAGAATCAAGAGAGAGAGAGAGGGGGGATAATTTTAGAATTTTATAATTTATTTAGAGACGGATGCAATTTACCCTTCTTTTTTTATTTTATTCAATTATTTGAGCATGTTAATTAGGTTAAAGTAATGTCTCCCCAACTTAGTTTTGTACCATTCTATCACATAACTATTCTTTTTGTACTTAAGTTTTGCTTTTATGCAAATTAAGGCAAGATAAAATTTCAAGAAGATTAAAAATAATAATCAAGATATGTTCATCACAGGGCTTTGCTTACAGAAGATAAAGATGATGCTACTTAGCTTTCAGTTCGTCGAGCTACACATGTCAAGCGTCGAGCTACACATGTCAAGCGCGAAGAGCTATCACATGTCAAGCATGAAGAAAATAAAGTTGCCCATCTTCTTGCTCGATATGCTCTATCTATTACCAATCGAATGAATTTTAAAAATTGTTTACTTTTCTTTCTCTTAGATGTAGTGTTAATGAATCCTTTTATAAAAAAAAGAGAGAGAGATAATGATAATGACATCAACCTAACATTAATCCTCAACTTTTTCTCATCCTGACTTGGATGAAATTGCAGCATTTTTATAGTCAATGTGCTCCCGTTAAACAAATTGGAAATAACTAGTGATGTCCCTTCAAACTTTTTATAATAATGGTGGCTTAGAGCTTTATTAAAGAGATCTAGAGCTTAATCATGTTCCACTGAAATTGACAGCACCTTTCAGTAATTTTAAATTTCAGGCTCCTTCAAAAGTAAAAAACATTCGGTAAATGGTTCGGCGCTGAACAGCTGAATGACACGTGTATGCGGGCTCACCCACTATGCACTTGTAGCACTCAGTTATTTGACGCTGAATCATCTGAGATATCAAACTGAATAATTGCTCCTTCAAAAGCCATAGTTCCACTTCCACCATTCTTAACCTTCTTTATATATACACTTACAAGAAAATTCCCCTAATCTCTCTCTCTCTCTCTCTCTCTCTCTCTCTCTCTGTCTCTTCATCTATCTGAACCCATGGGTGCACTTGATTATCTCTCAAACTTATGCAGAGTGACAGGTACAAAGAAAGCATTAAGGAGGAAGAGAAGGAAACCACTCCAGGTAGAAATAAAGACCAAAACCTCAAAGCAACTTCCCTTGCCGTCTACTTTAGACTAATTTTGCTATTTTTTAGCTAGGGCTTGAATTGAGTTGAGTTCAAGTGACACTAATTCAATATGAGATCAAACTTTTCTATGTTGAATTGAGTTTGGTATGAATGAGTTAAAATTTTGACTTGACCTTAAGCTCAGTTAGTTGCCATATTTCTTATTTTAAAGAAATCATGATCATTACGAAAAAAAAAAGTATAGTTATATGTAATGGCATAAATATCCACACTATGTTTAAATTTATTTCGTAGAATAAAAATTAGAAGAGTTATCGAATAAGTTCCTTTAGAAGTGGTGTTTCTTAGCTCAATGGAAAAAAGCATGCCCGAATATTGGAAGATTTCAACTTCCAATCATACTATTACAATTTTCAATGAAATAAGAAAGTTTGTAGTGTTTAGAATAAATAACACAATTGCCAACGGTTAATTTTAGCCAACCTTAGATGCCCATCAAAACTCATCCCTTTACTCCTTTTGTTTTAAATCAGACTGTTGAGATCAAAGTGAAGATGGACTGTGATGGTTGTGAGAGGAGAGTTAAAAATGCAGTTAGCTCTATCAAAGGTTCAAAATCATAAACCCTCACTCTTTCTTTTTTTTTTTTTTATCAAAGTTGCACAAGATCTCTCTTATTTTATGACAATTGTTGGCCTTCCACTTAGTGTTGAGTATCGAGTTATTAGCATCTGTCTGTAACATTATGAACAACTTATGGGTAAAGCCATCAGCCCTTCTAAAGACCTACTCTAAATAGTAAGTCATGACATGCATATAAATTATTTGTATTTTTATGCATAGTTTGTTGACAACATACGTTTAAACCTTTCAACTTAACATTGAATGGAGAGATATGGGAGTTAACTAGAACCAAACACAATCAACTTCAAGTTGACCTTGTTATTGACAAGATTAACATGTGCTAAAACTTCTCTACTCAACACTAAATAGTGAGACATGAAGTTAACTAGTAATTTCTCTCTCTCTCTCTCTAACTGAGGTTGAGGTATAGGCATTACTTCAATGGAGGTGAATCGAAAGCAAAGTAGGGTGACAGTAACCGGCCATGTGGAGCCACGAAAGATTTTGAGGAAGGTGAAGAGCATAGGGAAGAAGGCAGAGATGTGGCCTTACGTACCATACGAGTTCGTGGCTTATCCTTATGTGGCGCAGGCATATGATAAAAAGGCACCCCCCGGCTTCGTTCGCCATGCAGCTCAAGCCCTTCCAAACCCTAATACTATGGATGAGACTATTTACTCTCTTTTTAGTGATGAAAACCCTAATGCTTGCTCTATTATGTAATCCAAGAATGTTGATAATTGTTAAAATATCTACAATTAAACTATTAAAAGAATCCAGGATATATTTGTGCTAGCAAAGTATTACATAAACTAGGTATACTATTATACTCTTACTTTCGAGTTATTTTTTCATACATTTCACTCTTTTCTTTATTTATTCTTTGTATTTTTCACATATTTCAGTCTTGCTCATCTTATATGCCTTGTATTTCTCACGTTGCATGTGTATACTTTGAGCATATACAATATTAATTTTGTTAATGCTATAAGATAATTTAATAGTATTATATTTTGTGTTAGTCAATTGTCACATAATCTACTTAATATTAAGATAATATTTTAACATTATCATCTATTCATGCAAGTCATTTATTTAACTAAACCACTTAGTACCCCAAAATTGGGTTTTAAGGAGAGTTATCATGAACCCTAATTACTTCTTCACACACAAATACTAAGCTTTTTCCATTTCCATGGTTTCTTACTAAGTGAATACTCGTCAAACTTAGAGCAAAAATAGAAGAGAATTATTTATTTTTGACATGCAAATTTTATAATGTTTCTTTTAAAAAAAAAAAAAATGAATAAGGGCGCATTTTGTCACATGAACTTGAATGCCTCTATATCTATGCAATCAATATCGGCATCATTGAAGTCGACTTATTTGTTATAAGTAACATGATTCATACAATTTATATCTTTTTGTTTAATCAACCATGTTCGGTGACGTAACCATCGATTAGATTCCAATAAGATTATTTTCAAATGAGTAATGCTTTGTAGTTCCCATAAGTGATCCCAAATTTTAAATCCAATAAAATTCCTATGCGTCACTTATATCGTAATGATCCACATAGTTAAAAGTATTTTTTTTGCTTATGTAGAATCATTGCCAGACCAGCAATGATATATGGTGCAAAGAAAAAATATATAAATAAAATAAATGTTACAGAAATGAAGATGCTAAAACAGATGTGTGGATATATATGAAAGGATAAAATGAGAAATGAGTATATTCGAAAGAAAGTTGGAGTTGCACCAATTAAGGATAAACTTAAAGAAAGTCGGCCTAGATGGTTTGGACATATAAATCGTAGGCTGATTGAAGCTCTAGTTAGAAAATTCAAACTATTGGATCTTGCCCATGTATAAAGAGAAAGAGGGAGACTAAAAAAAATATGACAAGAAATTATAGGAGTGATCTTAGTTACTTAGACTTAAATAAAAATTTGGTAATTGATAGAATGCAGTGGAAATAAAAAAAATCATGTAGCCGATCCCATCTAGTGGGATTAAGGCTTAGTGGTTATTGTTGTTGTTGCAAAGACTCAAAGTTGTTAAAACATTTCCAATACATCCATTTCATTTGATTGTTGTGGGAAAATCAGCTTTAGATCGGCATCCCATGGACAACATAAAACTTTTCTCTAAGGAGACGTTTGGTTCGTTTTTATTTTGGTATTTTGTTATGTAATCTAGATATCATGACATCTAAATGTCATCTTTTAGCTAATAATTTTATAATCAAATAGAAAATTATTTGTAAATGTCATTAAACCGAACAATTGCCTTCTATAAATAACATAACATAACATCAAGATAATATTAAACCAAACGCCTCCTAAGTCTTTGGATTTGAGAGGTGAGGTTAATATTGATTTATGTGATCAGAAGCATATTGTAGCTCACTTTAAAAAAGAAATGAACTTTATAAGGGTTAAGACAGAGTGACGCTTTATTAATAAGAAACTAATCGACTTTGAAAATGGGAACAAGGTTTCCGAACAAGATTCTCTCGTTACCCCCACCCAGTCTCGCTAGCTCTCCGAGGTTTGCCTATTGAATTTTGGGTAATCTAAAATCTCTAGCTTCAGCGTTTGGTAAACCTATTAAGCAGGCAAGCCGACATCAAAATTTTTCAAGGCCTCTAATTGCCCATATCCTAGTAGAATTTGATGCTAGAAAAAAACTATGGAGGAGCTTTTATTAGTACGGTTCTTGGATGAGAACTGGTAGAGAATTGGCACGTCTCCTTCCTATTTCTTCTCTGATCTCCTACTACTTTTAATCCTTCCTCCACTTTTCAAAAGCTCATGAATTCTATTTTTAAACCATTTCTTCAAAAATTTATATACTAATCTACAGCAGCGATTAGCGAGATAGTCTCCAACATTTAAGGCTAGATCTTAATGTATTAGTGGAGAACTCATTCAAGATAAAGGAGGACAAAAGTGATTTTGCTATACAAAAATATTGATTATTTTTGCCACCAAAAATCAAATGGAGGAGTTTCTACTGATACTTCAAATATCCTAGTGATTGTGGAATGGCCTATTCCCTCTTCAATGGAGGAACTCTGCAGATTCTTGGGTTTAGCTGAATATTATTGCATGTTTATCAGAGATTATGAAAAGGTTAGCTAACAAAACTTCTCAAAAAAGATGCCCTTCAATAGAATGATGCCAGTGGTGCATGAATTGGGGCAATTTTAATGCATGCAGAAGTCCTATTGCATTCCTTAGCAAGGGCTTATCCTTGAGTCTGTTTATTTATAAGATTAAATTTAACAAAATTAAAATTTAAATTAAATAAAAATATTTTTTTATTAAAAATTATAAATAATGTGAAATAATATTAATTATTATATTAAAATATGTGAAGAATGTGATATAAAATTAATTATTATATTGAAATATGTAAAAAATGTAATATAAATTAATTATTATTTTAATAATATGTGTAGGATGTAAAATAAAATTAATTTTTAATATTAAATATTATGTATGATTGGGGGTCTAAAACATCAACAACTACCTATTTATGGGAAAGAAGTGCTAGCAATTGTGGCAGCTGTTCAGAAATGATGATCGTATCTTATTAGCAGTCACTTTAAAATCAAGACGGATCATAAAAGTCATAAGATTTTTGCTTGAACAGCTTATATCAACACCGGCGCGATAAAAAGGCCTTTGTAAATAGCAACATATGATTTTGAATCATCTACAAAAGAGAAAAAAAAAATATAGAACTAGAGATGCGTTACAACCGAATTCTATAGAACTATTGAATGAGATTAATGACAGCCAAGTAAGATAAGTAGCTAACTAAAATTATCAATCAGCTCAACAAGGAGGAACAATGGAGAAACCATATACATGGAGGAATGACAGATTGTTATGGAGCGAAAGGCTGGAAGTGGGCAACGAATTCAACCTGAGAAAGAACATCATCAAACTAAGTACATGCTACAAGTGTTGGGGGTCATTCAAGCTTCTTCCCCAGAGGCTAAAATCTATGTTTTATTGGAGAGGTACATACGAAAAAAAAAAAACAACAAAAAAAATATTTTTGATATTGAGATATGTGCCAATTAAACAAATACCACAAACCCAGGATTCTACCAATACCTGAGAAGGTATGGACAGAGGAATCACTAGACTTCATTGATGGGCCGGAGAACATTCTTGTAGTGGTGAATTGGCCAAGTATGCTCATTTTATTGCCATGGCCATCTTCATACAACAGCTACAGTGGCGCAAGCATTTTTTGGATGACATATACAGTCTTCATGGAATACCAGAAGTATTAATTAGTGATCGTGATGCTATCTTCAAGTAGATTATGGCAAGAACTATTAAAGCTACTCCAGGTGACATTGCATATGTTTATCGCCTACCATCCACAATCTGATGGACAACTAGAAGCGGTAAACATATACCTAGAAACTTATTTAAGAAAAAGCCTATTGAATAAGAACTCATCCCCCAAAAAACAGAAACATAAGTCAAAACAATACATTACTAGTTGCGAGAAAAAAAAAGGATAATAGTGGTAAAAAAGAGATCACTCACCATTTAATATACCCAAAGTAATATATACATATATATATATATATGTGTGTATATATTACTTTGGGTCTTTTTGGCAAATTTTGACCTTACTTGTGACCCAACCTAAACCTGGCCCAACTTAACTGAATTTTGATCAAGCTTATTGGGTAAAAGTTAACTTGACCTGAATTTGAATCATTTAAGAAGACTTGAGTATAAATTGACAAGTCAACCTAATTATGACCAATCAAAAATCCATTTATCAAAAGTAATATATATTTTTTAGTATTAATTTTAATATTAATTATTACATATGTATTACATAATTTAGTTATGTTTTTTGTATTTTAATTAAATTTTATGATTATATTAATTTAAAATAAAAAATATTGAATTTATGATGTTTTAATACTTTAAAAAATCATAATAAACAAGCTAGTGAGTTGGATCGAATAACCTGTTTATTAAATAGGTCAAGTACAGGTATTAATACTTGGCTTGTTTGATAAATAGGTCAAGTTAAAACGGATCAAGTCAAAAAATAAGTTAACACGAACTCAACCCGCCAACCCAAATTGACACCAGTCTTAAACCTTGAAATTTTATCTAAGCCCTCAAGTTTGAATTACTATTCTAATTTTATTATTTTTTATTTCTAGCTTCATAGAGCTAATGAAAATGTTCATACCATTTAATATGAATAGACAAAGCAACTATGATTTGCTTCCTTCATAAAAAAAACCTTTGACTTGCTTTAGAGAAACCCTTTCTCTTCAAAACTGTGAATGCAGTCATCAAACATCTGGGGAATAGTCTTGAAAGATTGGAGGCCCAAATTCTTCACCTTGCTTGTGTCCATCCTGTGTCTATTATCATCCCCTTCCTTTTCATCACACCTGCATTCATTTTCATCCATGTCAGCACCACTAATCTTAAGCTAACAAAAGCTCTACACAATGCAGATTTGGTAACTAATCAAGTTGAGTCACCTTAAACTCCAAATATTCGATGAAATTTGATTTTGATTTTGATTCTACTTAACTAGAAGTGAAATAAAGTAAAAGTCGACTGGTGTTGAATATAAAACATGGTTCTAGGGCTGACACTTGTTTGAGGCTTATTGATTTTGGGTTAGCTCCAATTCCTCCACCCAAACGGCTCAAAATAACAGAAATGAAACAAATCAAGTTCAAGTTTAACAGTTTAAAGTTGAGATGAGAGTCGAGTTATTTAAGGAAAAACTGTGAGAATTAAACTTGAAACCTCCAACAATTTATCTCACCAACACTAAAATTTTGCCAATATGATAATTTTTTAAATACTTGATAAATAACTATATACATTACAATTGAAATAAACTCAGAACTCAACCTTCAAACAAGTCACCAATGACTGGAACTCACTATAAAAATTTTTGAGTTACAGATTTGACTTGCAATTCAACCTGGAATTATCTTAGTTAATTTCAGTTTTGAGTCAAAATTTGAGCTTGTTGAATCTTATCTTTCTTTCAAGCATAAAATATGTGAACACATGAAGTTGTGCTAGAAACCAATCGCAAATCGACTATATTTCTAGACAAATTATGACTCCAAACTTTAAAAAATTGAGTGAGTTTCGAGTCTGACTATATGAGGAGAGGATGGATGTTTACTTGTTTGGAATTGGGAAAGATGGATATTTGGTCCTCAGCATATCTACAATCTCTGACCAATGGGCAACACCGCTAGAGCAAATCAGCCTCCCAGAAGCCCTGCTATCCTCCATTGCCAGCATGTGAGTGAAAATCACATCATCAATATGAACAAATCCTATAGTTGTATTTGGATATGCAGCAAATTTTCCTGCATAATGCATGCCGATATCAGTATTAATTCAGTACTTAGGGGGAGTTTGGTCTGATGCAATCTACATTTTAGTGTTATTGAGATATCAGTATTATATAGATTTCTATATTATTCGGTAATTATTGTTTGTTTAATTCAATGTCATGCTTGCCACATAAACCTTGGTATATTACACTAACACACTCTCCACAAAATTAACACTGACTATTTTTGTAAAGAGGGTGTCTGATGTGGCATGTGTGTACAAATCTGTATATTATATTATATTACAAATTAAAATATAATGATCATAAAATTTGAGAGACCTAAAACAATTTACTCTTAAAATTTGCAGATTATAGTTTCTTTATCATGGAATTAGATCCCAGAACTCTGTTGTCACTCTTTATTCTCTTAGCTTATCTCTTCATGGATAAAGTGACATCTAGATGTTGCCAAATTCAAGTCACATCTAGATGTCATCATTGAGCAATAATTTTGTAATTTTTTGTAACATTATCTAAATATATTTCAAAGCAAACAATGACATAAAATCACAACAACACTGAACCAAGTGCTCCATTATTATAGGATTCAAACATCCCATTTGCAGAAATCGATGTTGAACAGTAAAAAAATATCACTACATCACATGAATGATAACATGAGATACATTGTGTTTTTTTTTATATTTTTTATTTTAAGAATGCGACATGAGGATTTCCGAGGAGGTCACTGATCTTAGTAAAATGTTATGCTGAGACTGTTTAGAAAATAAACCTTAATTAAAAAATTTTGTAAGCAAGAAGTAGTAGTGTGTCTAATAATATTCATAAATAAGCAACAAGGTTTTATAAGTCTTAACCTAATTAAGTCATTTATGATGACAATAATCTAAATATAGATAACCTTTAACCAGAGAAAGTATCATTTGGAGAGTGCTTGTGGGATGTGGAGCAATCAATGGACCAACTACAAAGGAAGGATTCACTACTACAAGATTTATGCCCAATTCCTCAGCAAGTTGCCAAGCCCCTTTCTCAGATAGTGTCTTCCCATATGCATACCATAGCTGCCATTAACATGAAGCTTTCAGGAGGGGAAAGAATAGGTAAATAAAAGAAAAGAGGGAGGAAAGAGGAAGAATAATAGGACAACAAATGACAGCATACGTTGTATTTCTTGCAGTAGATGATATCGCTCCAATGTGATTCATTCAAAGAAGAAATAGAAGTTGAGTCGTATCGATATCGAATAGCAGAGCAGGAGGAGGTGAGCACCACTCTCTTAACTGAGCTGGCTTTGCTACAGGACTTGAGGACGTTCATGGTACCTTTGATGGCTGGGTCGATGAGATTCTCCTGCATGTGTGATTCAATTATACTTAGATCACTTAATCAGTGTAAAAAAGCAGAACATTCAAATTCTTGATCATGAAACCGTTTCATGCACCAAAGCATATGCTTCAATTTCATAATTTTGTATGCAGCAAAGAAAATTTTGTAGACTTGAACAAATTTGTTTACACGCAATTTCATCATGCGATCAAAGGATCATGACTCGTATAGAAGATCTTAGATCTTCTCACGAAGCAATCACATGAAGATCGGAAGCGAAAATATGGCGTAAATGCAAGAAATAAAAGAGACATTAGAATTTTACTTGGAAAATCCTATGCATAAGCAAAAAACCATGATAACATAGAGTCGAAGAATTAATTCACTACGAAGGAATTACTAAAAGAGTTCTCAGTGCAACTGTACAAGGAGAATCCAGAAACCCAAAAAGCAATCCCGAAGAGCTTTAGAATACAAGTATTTATAGAGCTAGGTTTATAGCTGCTTATAAAGCACCACTCCAAAATGATAACTGCCTCATCTCCGGATCATGGAGAAACAGTTACCATGTGATGAAAATTCTAGTTAATTGTTTACAGTTAGCTGGGGTGGGGGGTGAATGAAGGAAGTTAAATCCAAGATAAGCAGGCAGAAATAGCTAGCCGAATGTTGAACAGTTTTTAGGTTCATGTTTGGGCTCAACCACGAAAAGGAGATCTTTGAGAGAGGAGTCTTCAAATGATCAAGATCTAAGAATGATAAGAGTTCATGAACTATTAATACTTGTGTCGAACAAATAGCTTATCTTACGAACTGGTCTTCGAGTTGGGAGGTCTCCAATCAAGTCAAGAAACAATCTAGTTTCACAGTTTCACACGTAAATTTTAGAGTAAACATCAGCCTCCCTTAGGCATATCATTTATGTCAATCTGAGCAATTGTAAACTAGTCATGAAATGACATACAACCAGAAATTGTTTATAAATCTGAGCAAGGCTTTTCACCTTCAGCTGTTCCATGCTTCTTGAAATCTTCAGGGTTAGCAATTGCTATGGGCGCCGGGAAACGTAAGTCGACATACTCACCATGATAATGGAGAGTGAAAACCATGGATTGTCATATTATATAGTTAGTTAAATAAATCATACCAGATAAATACAATAGTTAATGATACTAAAAGAACAATGAAACCATAAGAATATTACATTTACGTGATTTAGAAAGAGTTTGACTTAGAAACATCCATTATAAAAATTGAATTGTACAGCCAAAAGATCTTGATCATACACATGGCATAGTTAGTTACAGATAAATTAATTATTTTTTTAAAAATATTCTTTTTTAAAATACACGATTAGTTATGAGGTCATGGTTACAATCTTATAATGACAAGTGGAAAGTTTATAGATTTCAATTTCTACAACTGATGCATGTAAGTGTTTGGCAATTGAATAATAGGGATAGAATAAGCACAGAGGCAGGGAGACAAATAAAAGGGAAATAAGGAAAGAAGAGTTGTATGTTATAAAATTCTGCGACAGAGAGAGGGAAGCTGCAATCAGCTTCTCTAACCTGGATATCACCGACAGACAAAACTGGAGAAGCGGTGTGGAAGACGCCATCAACACCGTCCACAGCTTCATCGAAGCTTCCTTCCACCATCAGATCCGCCTTTACCAGCGTCAACCTCTCCTTGGCCCCATCCATGCTCCGCAAAAACCCTATCTTCTTCTCATCTCCTGCTAAAACCCACATTAGAGAAGAGGAGGTAGTAGAAGAAGAAGAAGAGGAGGAGGAGGAGGAGGAGAAGAAGAACCTGGGTCTCGAACTGTGGCTCTAACTCGGTGGCCCCTGGCGAGCAGCTCCCTGACGAGGTAGGCGGCTATGAAGCCAGTTCCGCCGGTGACGCAGAACTCCGGCATCGTCTTCTTCTTATCTCTTTCTTTGGATGTCTGTGAAGATGATGGTGCAAGGGTCTATATATCATTTGCAAAAAAAGAGGAAAAAGGTTAGGGATGAGGTAGAGAAAGTTAGGAGCAGAGGAAGAACGCCATGCGTATTGCGTGATGCTTCGCGGAACTCTCCTTGGATCCAACGTTGAAAAAGAATAATATCAAATAAAATAAAATAAAATAAAAAGAAGAAGGTGTGAATTCCTGGTTCTATTTAAAAAATATAAAAGGGAGCAAATTACATATAGACCCTTAAATTTGAGACAGTGTTCATGGAGGTCCATACAATTTGCATCAATTAGACCCCTATTTGTTTTGAAGTTTAAAATTAATTTAATTTAATTCTAACCAGAAATACACATCACACATAAAATTTAATATTAAAAATTAATTTTATTCACATCCTACACATATTATTAAAATAATAACTAAACTAATTTATATCATATCTCTCACATATCTTAATATGATAACTAATTTTATATCACATCTCTTACATATCTCAATATAATAATTAATTTTATTTCACATTATTTACCTCTATTCAAGTTTAATTTTAATCTTATTAAATTTAACCTTACAAATAAACAGACCAATTGGTCAAAAACTCAAAACAACATGAAAATAAGGTGGAGGGAGTTCCGCCAAGAATGAGGAAATGTTGCCTTATTAAACAAATTAAATTAAAAAAATATTTACATTTAGATTTTTAAATTTAAGCCTATCATACAAATTTTGTTTTAAATTTTTAATATTTAACAACAACAACAACAACAACAACCAAGCCTTAATCCCACTAGGTGGGGTCGGCTACATGAATCCTTTGTTTTCATTGCGCTCTATCAGTTACAAAATTCTTATAAATTTTTAATATTTAAATTGTTAAATAATATATAATATATTAATTAAAATTTTAAAATATTTTTATTATTAAAATATTTTAAATTCTACTTTTATCTTCTCTTCCTTCTCGCCATCTCTCTCCTCTCTTTCTTATAATGAGAGAAAGAAGAGAAAGAAAAATAAAACTAATATTTAAAAAAAAATTAGTAATAAAATTTTTTAAAAAATCTAATTAATGTGTTATATGTTGAATGTAAACGTTAAAATTTAAAATTATATCCTAAATTCAAATACTTAAATATAATCTACTTTACATTAAATCTAGGAAAATTATAGCATATGATTTACATTAAAATGATGAAATTAATCTTAATTTTACAACACTTTATACAACGTTATTTAAAAATTAAAACTACATTAAAAAATGTTTGCATTATACTTTTGCATTTTAAAATTTTAAAAATTTAAAACAAAGATTAATTTATTTAATTTTTAATTAAATGTTTTTCAATTTAAAATTCAAATAAAAAATATTAAGAAAGTTGATCCAAGTTTTGTTGGAGATCATTTTTGACATTTACAATTTAGTCCTTTCTACGATGCATTCGTTTTACAAATTAATCAAATTACATCAAGCATATATCTAATAAATTCATAATATATATTTTTTAAAAAAATTAATTTTATTCAACATCTTATATAAATTAAAATAATAAATAATTATATTTCATGTAATACATAAATCCTAGATAATAATTATAATTATTCTGCATGACACATAACTTTCAAACTAATATTAATTTAAATTATCTTTACATGATCACTCAAAGAGTTTGCATGCGTTCTATCCAAAAAAAAAAAAAAAAAAAAGAGATTGCAACTTTGCATGTGATAAAATCTAGGCAAGGTGATGATCATTAACATAAAAGCATCCTTTGATTTGAGTTATTTTTTAACTCAACATAAATTTTAACTTTAAAATCAATTTTATTTTACATCAAACACAAATATAAATATTAAAATTAATTTTATTTTATATTTTACATATTTTTTAATATTAAAATAAAATTTTTTATTATTAAATTTAAAAAAATATTTTTTTTACTTAACTAAAAAAACCTCGAATCAAACGAGGCTAAAGAAAGATAATACTTAATGATAGTAGAGTGAATCGAGCAAACTAAGCTTGTGATGCTTATTTAAGGCCATCGTTATTAGAATCCAAGCAGTAGTGACTTCAGCAAATGAGAAAATGACTCTTCGTAGTCGATTAATCCGTGTTATTGGAACCTGGGAGAAACTAGACGAGCTTTGTATCTCTCAAGCGATCCGTCGGCCTTCAACTTCGAGTTTGTCTTGTGAGGAGATGATGAGGTGAGGTACCATCATTCATGGCTTCTTGCAGAAACAACAAATGGTGGGTTTCTTGCTGATCTAGGAACAGATTGTTGCTTCATTATAAGATTATGGTTCTCAAAGCATTAATGATGCTGCAAGAAAGGTTTGAATAACAGAAGAGACCGATAAAAAAGATTTAAATGCACGGGTCGTATTAGAGATAGAGTTAAAATGAAACTCGAGTTATAGAGGAATGTTTTAGACTCTAAAAGGTTTTCACTTAATAAATTAAAACTAAATATATGAAGCACAAATTTAATTAAAAAAACACTTATATTAGTAATGTGATAATTGGTAATCAAATTATCAAGAAGAGTATGAGCTTTAGATATCTTGAATCAATCATACAAAATAACAGTGAAATAAATAATGATATTATTTATAGTATTCAAGTATGATAAATAAAATTGAGAAATGTAGCTAATGTGATGTGATAGAAAAATTTTATTTAGATTTAAAAATAAAATTCATAGAACAGTAGTAGAATTAGCAATGATATATAATGCTAAATATTGATTAAAAAAAAATATATAAATAAAGCAAATAATGCAGAAATAAGAATGTTGAATATACACGAATAAAATAAAATAAAATAAAGCGTACTCATGAGGTATTACTTGAGAATAAACTTGGAGAGAGTCGGCTTACATAATTCGAACATATAAATCGTAGGCTGATTGAAGTCTCAGTAAGGAAAGATAGGTTATTGGACTTTGCATATGTCAAAAAAAGGAATAGAAAAATAAAAAAATACATAACAAGAAACTATAAGTAATGATCTTATATACTTAGATTTAAATGCAAATTTGTTAATTAATAAAGTGAAATAGAAATAAAGAATTCATATAACCGATCTCACCTAGTGGGATAAAAGCTTAATTGTTATTGTAAATGTACATGTCACGACTAAGTCACCAAAATCTTTGTTTATAATCTATCCGCACTTGGATTACGACTGATTAGGTCGCGACAGATTTATTAAGAACTATAATACCTCATAGATAATCAAATTACACAGTGATATATATATATATATATATATAAACTGCACATATATAAAATCACTTTTACATATTGAAAATATCTATTACATATATATATATCACTAACAATTTTCACATAAAAATTTTCTTACAACCAGTTATCAGAATATATATATATATATATATATATATATAGTATCACACCATATAAATAATAAAAATATATACAAAAAAACTCTACTTTATTTTAATAAAATTTTGCTATATCGTCTCACCCCTATTCCTATGATTGATTCACGCTTGCTAAAAAAAAAAATCATTAGTTAACTCAGTAGGTGAATCTAATCCAACATGCTTAATAAAATAGTCACACACATCACAATTACATTCAAAACATATAAAAAAAATTTATTTGAATTTTTTATCACATTTCGAGTTATGTTTCTCAGTCAACCATAGCCACACTACTACATTCACGGTGACCTACACACAATTATCACGAGGTTACCACTGGATACTGTCGAACCTAAATCCACATATACGTCATCACAATAGGTGACCCACACAGAGTCACTTTTGGTATTGTTATCACCCCGGGTAGCCGGAAACTACCACTGGATGTCGTCACATCAATATCATTATTGCGCTCGAACCGTGGTGAGTATGATTGTGAACAAATTAACTTTTCCTTCACACAATATATAAGTCAATCTTATTATATTATTATTATATATTATAAAATTCAACATTAATTAATTATACTTGTCATATAACTCAATTGAATTTAAAAATATCACAATTAATTAATCACAATTAATCACTATATATAAAAATAGAGTTGAACAGTAAATAAATCAAATCATGAAGAACACATGATAATATTTTATCTTCAGTAAATTAATTTATAAACATATTAGAGTAGATTCACCTACCTTTCAGTTGTCTGACAACCTATTTTCACGTGTATACCCTGAAAATAAAAACATAAATAAATTAAAATTTAATTTTTTAATTAATCTTAGCTATATATATATATATATATATTCCATATTCTTACAATTCTCGCTATACAAATATTATTTTGACTAAATTTATATTATGAATTTTGCAATAAATTTGTTCATAACCACATACCGAAATTATATATAATATTTAGCAAATCACCACTATCATCTATATATCTTTATTAAAGATGATACGGGTGGTGAACAAATAGAATTTTCGTTTTTAACCTTGTCGTAAATTATAAGTTTACCATCATTTCTCTCTCTCTCCTCCTCTGCCGCTTCTCTCTCTGTTCTCTCTCTTCATAAAATGCCGCTTCTGTCTCCTCTCTCTCTCTCTCGTTTCTCCTCTCTCTCCTCTCTTTGCTGTTTCTCCTCCTCTCTTCTCTCTCTTTTTCTCTCTCCTCTCACTCTCCAAACTCCATCTCTCTCCTTTCTAATAATTATCATTTAATATATAAAAATACAAAAAATATATATTTTTATTTTTAGCCTTCTTACAAATTACAAGTTTGCCACTGATTCTCTCTTTCTCCTCCTCTGTTGCTTCTCTCTCTTTCTCTCTCTCCTCTCACTCTCCAAACGCCATCTCTCTCCTTTCTAATAATTATCATTTAATATATAAAAATACAAAAAATATATATTTTTATTTTTAGCCTTCTTACAAATTACAAGTTTGCCATTGATTCTCTCTTTCTCCTCCTCTGTTGCTTCTCTCTCTGTTCTCTCTCTTCATAAAATGCCGCTTCTCTCTCTTCATAAAATGCCGCTTCTCTCTCCTCTCTCTCTGTCGTTTCTTCTATCTCTCTTCTCTCTGCGTTTCTCCTCCTCCTCTCTCTTCTCTCTCTTTCTCCCTCTCTCTCTCTCACTCTCCAACCGCCCAAATACAAAAAATATATTGAACATAATTAATATTATTTTAAATCTTTTTAATTATAAAAATTATAATTTAATTTCTTATTTTTTATAATAAAATTTATAATTTACATTTTTTATTTTACTTTATTTTTATTTATTTAAAATCTCTCTCTTCATAAAATATCGCTTCTCTCTCCTCTCTCTCTCTCGTTTCTCCTCTCTCTGCCGTTTCTCCTCCTCTCTCTTCTCTCTCTTTCTGTCTCTCCTCTCACTCTCCAAACGCCCATCTCTCTCTCTATTCTAATAATTATCGGTTAATATATAAAAATACTAAGAATATATATTTTCGTTTTTAGCCTTCTTGCAAATTACAAGTTTGCCACCGTTTCTCTCTCTCTCTCCTCCTCTGTCGCTTCTCCCATTATTCTCTCTCTTCATAAAATGCCGCTTCTCTCTCCTCTCTCTCTGCCGTTTCTCCTCTCTCTGTGTTTCTCCTTCTCTCTCTTCTCTCTCTTTCTCTCTCTCTCTCTCTTCTCACTCTCCAACCGCCCAAATACAAAGAATATATTGAACATAATTAATATTATTTTAAATCTTTTTAATTATAAAAATTATAATTTAATT
>JAEMOT010001610.1:1580-20433 GCA_019297695.1 Apostasia ramifera | reverse complement strand
ACTTCATTGTGCTCACCTTAAGCATAAATTGCAAAGAAGCAATAATCACTTTAAGTACACATAGTTTGAAGAGAAGAATCATAAACATAATGTTATAAGAAAGACAACTAGCTAATAATGAAAATCTGATTTATGCTAGATGATAATTCCTCATTCTATGAAGAAGAAGAAGAAGAAGAAAAAGAAGAAGAAGGAAGATCTAGGAAGACAAGGAGATCAGGCAACCAGTTGCACGGTGAAATCCTCCAGACGGTCGAACGGTTATGCAGCATCAACGAACATCTTCCAGGTGAGATCTGGCCGTGACGCTGGCAACGATTTGGGTGGGCATGCGCAGGTGTGAATAGGTTGGATTCAATTGTGATGCCGACAATGAATCCGGGTGGGCACGTGCGTGCGTGAACAGGTCAGGTTCAGTGAGAGAGAGCCGATTGACAGCAACATGGAAATGGCAGTCGCCCTTTAGACGATAACTGTCATCTAAAGCAAACCTTAAAACTATATAAAACTACCATATAATAATTTAGATAGCAATTCTATAGGAGAGCCACCATCAATAATAAATTTTTTAGGCCCTGTTTGGCGTGAGGACCAAAACAGGACCAAAATAATACTAATTTAAAAAACAATAATAATAATAATAAATAAATTTTTTAAATCATTCTACACAAATTCAAATATAAAAAATATTATTTTACTTTACATACTCAACAATTTAAAATAAAAATATCAACTTTATTTCACATTCTAGACCAAAATATTCAAATCGAGTATTTTTATCTAAGATGTGAAATAAAGTTTATATTTTTATTAAAAATTATTGAGTATGTGAAGTAAAATATTATTTTTTATATTAAAATTTGTGTAGAATAATTAAAAAAATTTATTTATTGTTATTATTATTATTTTTTTAAACTAGTACTATTTTGGTCCTGTTTTGGTCCTCGTGCCAAACAGGGCCTAAGGGTTGTTCAATTAGTCAATTGCCCTATAATACCTCATCAAATTTTCAGCCACCGCCCTATAATACCTCGTCAAATTAGATAACTATTGAAAGATATCACCTGAAGTCAGCTTCACCCTTCCCTCTACTAGGATTTCAATCCATTAAGTCGAATCTTGGTTTTGATTCAAATCTTGAAGCTTATTTCAACATTAACTCCATTCTTGTTATAGTACTTAGCTTGCTTAAATGGAGACTCCATCAGAATAAAACTATAATAACAATAACAACAACTAAGCCTTAATCCCACTATGTGGGTCGGTTATATGAATCCTTTGTTTCCATTGCGCTAAATCAATTAACAAATTTTTATCTAGATTTAAGTGAGTAAGACCACTTATAATTTTTGTCATATCTTCTTTGATCTTTCTTCGTCTTTGTATATAGGAAAATCTAATAACTCAATTTTTTTAATTAGAGCTTTAATTAGCCTACCATTTACATATGACGATTTTTGTCTAAGGCTCTGTTTGACAATGGGCTAAAAATCATGGCTAAAATTATCCATGGCCAAAATCTTAAATTTAATTTAAAAAAACTTAAAAAATTATTTTATATCTCATCTCACACAAATTTCAACATTAAACAATCACTTTATTTCACATCCAACACAATTCTCAATAAATTAATCAACTTTATTTCACATCATACACAATTTTTAATATAACCAACTTACTTTATTTCACATCATACACATTTTTCAAAAATGGCTAAAAATTTCAACATCTTCCTTTTTTTCTTATTACTAAACAAAGCCTAAGTTTATTTTCAATTGGTGCAACTCTAATTTTCTCGTAAATATACTCATTACTCATTTTATTCTTTCGTGTATACTTATATATCCATCTTAGCATTCTTATTTCTGCAACACTTATTTTATTGGTGTATTTTTTCTTTATAGGCTAACATTCAATTTCATATATTATTGCTAGTCTTATTATGATTTTATAAAGTTTACCCTTAAGTGGATAGAATTTTTCTATCACACAATATACCAGAAGCATTTTTTCATTTTACTTATCCTGCTTGGATCTTACTAATAATGTCATTATTTATTTCAGTATTATTATGTATGATTGATTTAAGGTATTTAAAGCGCTAATTATTTTTGACAATTTGATCACCAATTATTACATTACTAATATAAGTACTTTTTTAAATTAAATATGCACTCTATATATTCAATTTTGTTTTGACTTTTTCTTTAGTTTTATCAATAAGAACAATATCATCTGTGAAGAGTATATACCAAGGCACTTCATCTTAGATATGTGCAGTCAGAACTTTCATAACCAAAGCAAAAAGATACTAACTTAAAGTTGAGCTTTAATGTAATCTAACTGTAATAGAAAAATCTTTAGTCAAACCTCTTTGTGTCCGAACACAAGTAATAGTTCCTTTATACATGTCTTTAATGCAAGTAATAGTCAATTTTGCTTACATTGACTGTCGACTGCCTAATGCATTTCTTCGCGTTTTTCATTCGGGACTTAGGAACCGATAATGGTGTGTTTTCATCAGAATAAGACTATGGAATAAAACTAAATGCAAAAAAATAAAATATCAAATGTATCTCGAGATATTATGAAAAATATGAAATCAACTAAAATTTGGTGAATATTAAGTCTTTCAAAATCATATGTAATCTTCAGTCAAATTAGAAAATCATAAATCAAACAAATTAACTTGAAACAACTCTCTTGATTTTTTAACCAAATTAGAATATTGTGATTTTACCTCAACCGATGGATGCGAGTTCCACCTAATATGATTATGCTAAATTGTGTCCCCACCAGCTCTCCCCTGGTGTGTGAAGTCGACCTTGTCGAGCTTGGGTCAGTCGAATCACGTGTCTTCATGTGGTTAGCTCAATCTATTGTAGTGCCTTCGCGAATTCCCTAAAATGGGTAAAATCGTCACCGAACTAAATATCATAAATAATATAGTTGAATTGAAAATTTTTGTTCTAGGCTGATTTATTAGATTAGCTATATAACTATGGAAGTTAATTTGGGTGAAGGCACTAGGTAGGGCTTCTCCTAAAAGGAAATAGAAGGCCAAGGCATCACTAGTTGTTATTGTTAAGTCTTAATATCTATCAGATCCAAAATGTTGGAAGTACCACTATTTCTATATCCAGTGATAAAATTCAAAAAACTAAGGGGGTGTTTGGTTCGTTGTTATCTTGGTGTTATGTTATGTAATCGAGATGTCATGACATCTAGATAGTATCTTTTGATTAATAATTTTATAATCTTATAGAAGATTATTTATAGATGTCATTAAACCAAATAATTACTTTATCTAGATAACATAACATAATGTCAAGATAACATTGAACCAAACGCCCCCTAAGATTTTTTATGTGAACCAAAAATTTTGAGCGAAATCTAAATTCTAAGGGGTTACAGTCCTTTGATTATATTGGATCGTAAGAAGAACAGAGAAAAGAGAAGCCATAAACGATAAATCTTAAAATTATAGCTTTTTTCTAGCATCTGCTATTTAAGTTGAATTTGTAGTTTACATTTTCAGCTAGTGATTTTTTTTTGCATAATCGTTGTAGCTCATGTGCTCTAAGTGTAATTCATGCCAATTCAACTAGTTTTATATTTTTTTAAAAAATCAATTTTAAATTGTTAATAACAATGCCAAAAACATAAACTATAAACAATACAAAAATATCGTTCATGTAATGTCTCAAATATTATTCTTGCAGGTTGCTTTCCTTCTCTCATGGCATCTATTTCATTTACCCTCCAAAATCTTCCCCTTTTCTCTTCCTCATTCTTCTCATCCTCCTATTTCCCCCTAATTCCTCAAAACAGAATTCGTTACGCTTATCACTCTGTTTTTCTTGTGAGCAATGCCCATGTCTCCTCCCATACTCTCCAACCCATTCCTGAAGATGAAAACCTAGCAGCTCAATCCTGTTCTGAAGATATTAAGAAGAATAAGAACAAAAAGAATCAGCTTCGACCCAGTTTTTATGACCAAACCGTACAGAAATGTTCCATAAAAAAATATTCTCAGAGACTGACATTCCCATGGCAAGAACAAGGCACAGAAGGGAAGACAAGTGACTATCACCATCGTACTACTTCAGGTATGCCCTTTGCACCACACAATCTCAGAACTTCAGCTTTTACGGAGTCCTCGACGAAACCAAGATCCACGCAGTTGGATGAAGAAGATTATTCATCTAAACCATTAAAGAAGAGTAAACCTTTTAGGGTGAAGGGTCCATCAGATTCCAAGTTTAAAAAGTTGGAGAGGTTTAGCAATTCTGAAAATTCAGTAAGTTCATCGCTTACTGTGGATACTTCAAACATGGAAAGGCAACAAGTTCTTTTAGATGTCGTGTGCATTCAGCACCTTGGGAACATGGAGTAGAATCCAAAAGTTCTAGTATAGATTTGGCTACAAATGAGAAACGGAATGGACCTTTCCAAAACAATAGCATTTATTTAGCTCCCAATTTAAGTAAGAATAGTAATAAAAAGGCTCCCATCCCTTCTGGCTGCAGTATATCATCTCTTCCCAGTTATGAAAGGCCTGAGATGCAAGAAATATTGGATATTTCATCACGCAAGGTTGTTAGCAAAAACAAATCCCGATTCAATGCTGATGTCAAGTCCCTTATTTCTTCTCAGAGTTTTAAATCTGCTACCACTGATAGTGGTTGCACGATATTTGAAATGCATAGTGGTAATATGAATATTGGTGTCCCTGAACTTGCTAGTTATTCTTATAATGAATCTCATGATGATAGCATTTTGATGAACTCTCTGTTTGATGATGGCAAGCCAATTAATTCCACATTGCTCCCATGGGAGAGGCAAGATACTGTTGGCAATGTGGAGGCTTATCAGAAAAGAGGCAACACTGAGTTGGCTGAGAGAACTATGCCTGAGCCTGAACTGCGAAGGCTTAGAAATGATGCTTTGAGGATGAAAGAAAGGATGAAAATAGGTCTTGCTGGGGTTACTGAGGCTGTTGTGAAAAGTATTCATTAGAAGTGGAATGAAGCTGAGGTGGTTAAGTTACAGGTAGAGGGTCAGCCAAGTTTTCACATGAACAGGATTCATGAGATTTTGGAGGTACGCATTATTTCAGTTTCATGCATAGAGATGCTTAGTGTTTTCGTCCTCAAACATTCTCTCTTTTCTGGAACGACTTTTATGCTTCATGGTTGAAGCATAATAGCTCTTCCAAAAAAGAAATAATCTTTGAGGACAAAAACATTTGAACTATTCAATGGACCCCTGTACAACCATTTTATTTCCCACAAAATTTCTCTTTGCTATCGGTTGGTTATGTCGGTCATTATAGTATTACAGAATATTCATGCAGCAATTTTTTGATTTTGCATGTTTTATGCATTTTCCTTCTATTTCTTCTTTGATTTGTTCTACTTCAACTAAACTGAGGAGATCCTTATCATGCTACTTCTGTCTTCTTTCTGTCATTTACCAAATCAAGAGCTGGTCTGTTAAAATATTTTTTCTTGCATGAATCTTTCATTGCTTTCGAGTATTTTAATCTAAAAATGTTATACTCACTGATGCTAATTTTCTTATTATTATTTTTTTCTATCTCGCGTTATATTTCTTTAACCTTGTGATATTCTCTTTTCCTGATCAGAGGAAGACAGGGGTATTGTAATTTGGAGGTCTGGGAAATCGCTTGTGCTGTGTCAAGGACTGACCTATAAACTTCCTTGTGCTCGGTTATGTTCGAATGTCTCTGACACTATTTTTGGTATCAACATTTCAAAATGCTCAAATGACTCTGGTTCATTTGTGGGTACCGAAGATTGCAGTGTGAGGGCTTCAGAGCCATCTGATGCTGATAACAAGTCATCTTCCCCAGATATGTTTGGAGTGTCTAGGGAAGTTTCTGTTATTAATGACCTTTTAAATCAGTTAGGGCCAAGGTATAAGGATTGGTCTGGCCGTGAGCCACTTCCTGTTGATGCTGACTTGCTTCCTGCTGTTGTTCCTGGTTATAAACCCCCATTCAGACTTCTTCCATACAAGACTAGAAGAAGTCTTACAGACAACCAAATGACATATCTTCGAAGGATTGCCAGATCTATGGCCCCTCATTTTGCTCTTGGTATGAATACAACTATTCAATTGAAATGACCAGCCTTTCCATTTATTACCCGGGCAATTCCTGCTATGTTATCCAACATGATATTGTAGGAAGAAACAAATATCACCAGGGATTGGCTGATGCTATTGTGAAGTTGTGGGAGAAAAGCGCCATTGCAAAGATAGCCATCAAGTGTGGAGTGCAAAATACTTCAAATGAGAGGATGGCCGAAGAAATCAAGGTTTAAATCATGCAGGTTTATGTCATGAGATTTCATGTTATAATTTTTATATCAAAAATTTTAAGGCATAGTCTATTGAGTATACACAAATGTGTCATGCATGTTTTTTGACAACATTTCTTAAACATAAGCCTTGGGCACTGCAAGGGGCTGGTCTTTCATTACTCAATAGCCTTTGGTCAGGTTAGGTCTTTTAACTCCATGGAGTTTTCAAAAGTAAAATTTGATATGTATGCATGAGATGGCTTAGGTTATGGTCATTAAACATGACTTTGATGTACCTGTGCTATTGGAGAATGTTGCTTTAAATATAGATGGGTTGAGAAGAGAAATTCATGTAGTCGACTACAATTAGTTTGAGATTAAGGCTTTATTGTTCTCATTTTGGTTCCAAATAAAAACTGGATTGGTTGTGCACAGTTAGATAAATCCTTGCATACATATATGTCTTCTTTTATGCTGAGTTTTGTCACTAACCAAACCAGAATGGTGACGTTTGTTTCAGTTTTGCTACTTGTGTAATCTGATCTGGGAATATTTCTGCTAACGTTGAACTTTTAATGACTTCCTTCTTTGCCATTTTTGCTATCATCAAGGGAAGACCACTAACCTTGCCCACAAAATCCTGTGCAACAATGAAAGCCAAACACCGTCTTCTAAAAATCTAGGGATTTTCAATTACAAACTTTGACTATAATACAAAAGAACAAAGCTACAAAAAAGACTCTTGTAGGATACCAACTTCTAAGACAAACATAATTGACTTTATTGATCTCAATAGCTATGCCAGGTCACAGAATTTAAGTTTGTATGTCTTATTACAGCTCTAGAGATTTTGTTGAATATTGTTTCTTGCTAAGGTTGTATGTGTTATTACAGCTCTAAAGATTTTAGGTGGCATGTAATATAACTCACGATTACTATAAGCACAAAAACTAGATAGCTAAGGTTTTGGATTTGGTGACACTCTTTGGTGATTCACCAAAGAGATGTGCGGGTCTTCATCTAAAACTAATTAGACATGACAGACACTCTTTTCTTCTTCTCTTTCTTCAATGACGATACCAACAGAATTTGAAAACTAGGCCACCCTTTCTTTAGATGAACACCATTGGACTTAAACTTTTGATGAAGATCTGTTCATACTCTTCAAAGTGGACTTTTGGCTTCACTCTAGTAGAATCTCTCTTAAACAATATCAACCATTCACAGTGAACTCACACCACTTCTCATTTTAAAATTGGATAAGAGGTAATAGAAATTTGGTATGATCTCCTAAGACCCTTGGACATCGTCGTCCAATTCAGGCGCTCTCTTTGGCAATTAGCTGTGGTTGATGTGTTTCGAACTCCACAACTATTTGCAGGTCTATGAAGTCACTCCCCTATAATCAATTGAGATTCTCTGCATTTCCAGTTTACTTTAGGAAATATCTTCTGAGTAAACAAATGAATTAGCAACTCATTAGAATTCTGGGACATCTCCACAAAGTTAACCACCAATATTTGAATACTGTTTTGAAAGGGGTTTTGTCAGACAACCTTGATTTCATACTCAACTTTTGCTTTTTAGCCAAACTTCAGTTAAAGCTAATGTTGATAAAAATATTTGTCATAGTTTACTTCTCTGCAGAAACTAAACCCCAGTTTCAGCTAATATTTGTCAAACGACATCTTGCATGGGGTTGTTGGCATCAAATTATCCAAAGAAGATGAAAGCATGATCTTCCCTGATGCTTATCTAAGGTCAAAAGAAAGAAAAGCAAATGAACCCTATTAAAGCTATTCGAGACAAAAGAAGTCATCTGGCAAAACGTTTCTGCTTTGCAAAAAAGTCATCGTGAAAAGACCAATCTATCAAAATAAATCTTGCAAAATGAAATCCTACGAACAAAAAAGGACCTTCGAAGAAAATTTCTTCGAAGAACCTACGAAGAAAATTTCTTCGAAGAACCTACGAATAAAACTCTTCATAAAGGCGCTCCAAAAGGGTCTTTGCGTATCTCAGATCGCTATCATTGATAACAGAATTAGTTGATGTAACTCTATGATATCTTGTCTTGCGAACTCGATGGACAAGGGCATTAGAAAAATCTGTTCTACAGCAAGCCCACTAAAATTAGGCCTCTTAGAGCTTGTTTGGCTCACGCCTCAAAAGAGCTTGTTCTTGCCAACAATTTTTTTTTTATTAAAATTTTAAAGTTATCATAGATTTCAATAACTTTTAGCTTACATTCAGCACAAATTTTAAAAATCAATTGTATTTCGCTTTCAACACAAACTCTAACATTAAAATCATCTTTATTTCACATACAACACAAATTTTTACATTAAAATTAATATTATTTTACATCTTACAGATCTCTCAATATTTTCCCATCAAGTCTATAAAATAAAATATTCTCTCTTGTTTAAAAATAATCTTCTAACTAAACAAGGCTTTAAAGCACTTCAATGGCACGCCTTATCATAAATTCTACTACCATAAGCTCCCTATAAACACCCCTAGTGGTTGAGAAAACAAAGTTTGTTGGTTGGATCAATTAACTTTTGGAGTTTTCCTAGCTTCTCGGGCTCTGCTCTCTAAGGAAGAAGAATAAAGGAGGTCGAAGATTAGTGATCCTCCCATTGTGCAAAACCCCTCTCACCAACCAGTCTCCTCTCCCTTCTCACCCAAATTTTGATCGTATGCTTGTCTGATGCTAAAGCTTAGCATAGATCAAAAATTCTCAAAGAAATTGGAAAGAAAAGTGCATATCATGGGCTTCATTCCTAGCTACATGGCTCAAATGATAGATCAAAAATTCTCAAAGAAAATTGGAAAGAAAAGTGCACATCATGGGCTTCATTCCTAGCTACATGGCTCAAATGATGAATTATCTGATATACCATTTCCTGATTGTCAAAGGTCCTCTCACTCAAATGAATAGACCTCTAGTGGCAACTAAGCGCAAGTTATTCTCTATGGCGTAATAATACCAAAATGAACACTGAACTCGGGACTCTATTTATAATTATAAAATCCTCAATTCGAAAGATTCAAATTCAAAAAATACAATCAAAATCTCTTTAAAATTGAGAGAACTACTTCTAAAAGGTAGAAAGTGCGTAAAACTGAAATCCCTCAAAAAATACTTCTAAAAGGAAGTTTTCTTACATAATTGCAAGCTGTTGAACTTCTTCGAAGAGGATATTGCGAAAGGGAAGCTTTCATAGCAAAACTTCAAAGAACTTAACTCTTGCATAAAAGGACTTAAATTAGAAGGAAAATATGCAGAAAACTAGTGACTTTCAAATAGAGAGGGGAGAGGATCACAAACCCTTTATAAAAAGTTTGCAAAAAAATCCTTCACAGCAGTCTCCAAAAGTGGACTTTTTATGGAAACCCCTCTAATCAGAAATCCTTTGTAAATGGCTTCTGAAAAGAAACTTTTCTCAAGTGTTCTCCGGAAATAAACCTTCTGCAAATGTTCTTCGAAAAGAAACTTTAAAGAAATCCTTCTTGTAGTCTCCCAAATTGAACTTTTCGCAAGAACCCTTATGAAAAGAAATCCTTCGTAAATGGCTTCCGAAAAGAAACCTTTTGCAAGTGTTTTTGAAAATAAACTTTTTATATATATTATTTGAAAAGAAATTTTTCGTGAATGTCCTTCGAAAAGAAACTCTACGTTGACACTCCTTCAAAGGGAATTCCTATTCAAGGGGTTATAGAGAATCCTCTCTAGAGACAACACATTAATCCTAAATTTTTAGAGATACTCCTTGTTACAAGAATATCCTTTTTTATAGTATTAAAGTGAACACTTATAAAATTGATTTCAAGCCCAAAGTGTAAATTCCCAATGATTCATTGAGCACTCCTAATCTCGAGTGGGATGGTTCAACTATGAGTCTTGCCCATGTGGGGCTTTATCCATGATTTATTTCCCCAAACGAGTCATATCAACCATGAATCTTTGTTTACCTAATAGAGGAATCCCAAAATTCACTTGAAGATAAAGAACCTCCATAGTGCCTTAAGTTTGCACTCCATAGCAAAGAACTTGCCTAGTAGGTCTTCTATTCCATAATCCACTTTCAATGCTCAAAATCAAGGCCAAACTTCAAAATTCAAATCCAAGATAAGTCAAAGATGAATTCAAATATTGAAATTGAGCATAAGTCGAATTCGAAACCTCTCAAATCAAATCCCTATCTATGAAGCATGGTTACGATGCAGTGATACGGATATAATACAATGATATATATGATACAGATATGACGGTTCGACAAACTTAAAAAAGTAGGCTAAAGATACGTCAAATTAAGACAGTTTTATATAATACCTATATATGTATGTATATATTGTTTGATGTTTTGATATTTAAGATATAGCCCATACAGAAGACCATAATAATTTATTCACCTTGTTGATATGAATACCAAAAATATTCTTTAAACTCTTTTTAAATTAATTATACTTTTATATTCTCAATTATTATTGATGCTACTAAATACATTATGAATAATCCAATTTGAAAAATTGAAAATAAACTACAACAATAATTGAATTTTAAAATATTTTAAATTTTAAATAATACTATAAAGTTTGTTTAATTGTTTCATAATTTATCACAACCTAATAATAAAGATGTTTGGTGGTAAAAACAAGATGTACGAAAGAAAGTTAAAGAAAACAAGATTTGTAATAAAGATTGGTACAACTATAAGAATAAAGAGAATTAAGAGTCAAAGAAAATTAAAAACTTGACTGAAAGTCAAAGAAAGCAGTCTGTATTGCAAAAAATTTGGCGTTTAAGGATTTATATAAAAGATTGGATGCCAAAGAAGGAGAAAAATACATATATAGACTTGCTAAGATAAGAGATGAGAAAATTAAAGACTTGACTGAAGAAAAATATATGAAAGATGAGAATTATAAAGTACCTTTAAAGGAAGAAGATATTTAACAAAGAAATGATTTATTTTCAAAGTCTTTTTAATGATGGTTGTGACAATACAATTGTTCTTATAAAGTTTAATATTCAAAAAGAGAATAGAAATTACTGTTATATCCGACGTATTAATAAGATTGATGTTTTGGAGGCTTTAAAGAAGATAAAGTGTAAGGAGATAGTTGAACTAGATGATATCCAAATAGATGCTTGAAAATGCGTGAAAGATGAATGAGTATCTTAACTCACTAGATTATTTAACTTAATTTTGAAGGCTAAACAGATATCAAATGAGTAGAGAAATGATACATTGGTATCTATTTATAAGAATAAAAGCGATGTACAAGATTATACCAATTATAGAGTTATTAAATTAACGAGTTATGCTTTAAAACTTTGCGAAAGAGTAATGAAGCATAGATTACATTGTAATACTAGGCTGTTTTAGAACTTGTTTAGTTTTATGTCTAGTAGATCTATTATTGGAAGTTATTCATTTGTTGAGGAGTTTAATGAAAAAATTCAGAGAGCAAAAAATTTGTATTTAATTTTCATTAATCAGAAAAGTGCTTGTGATAAAGTTTCGTAGGAAGTGTTTTGGAAAATTTTTGAAAAAAAAAATAGTTTGTACTGTCTATATTCAAGTTATCACAAACATGTATAAATGGATTGTTACTTGTGTTCGAACATAGAGTGGTTTGGCTAAGAATTTTTTAATTATAGTTGGATTATATCTAGACTCAGCTTTAAGTCCGTGTCTTTTTGTATTAGTTATAGAGGCTCTGACTGGACGTATCCAGGAAATAGTACCTTAGTGTATGCTTTTTGTTAATGATATTCTCTTTATTAATAAGACTAAAGAAAAGGTTAAGACAAAACTGAAGTTGTGAAGGAATCCTTAGAATCTAAAAATTTTTATCTTAGCGGATTAAAAATTAATTATATGAAATACAAATTTAGTTAAGATAGAAGCACTTATATTAGTAAAATAAAAATTGATGATCAAGTTATCAGAAAAAAAGTGATTTAAATATTTTGGATTAATTATACAAAATAATTGTGAAATAGATGGTGATGCTATCAACAGAATTTATGTATGATAGCTAAAGGTATATTGTGTGATAAAATAATTTCTCTCAGACTTAATGATAAATTTTATATATAATAATTGTAAGACCAACAATGTTATATGGTTCTGAATATTGGTTCACAAAGTAAAAAATACATAAATAAAATAAGTATTACCGAGATGAGAATATTATAGTGGATGAATGAGTATACACAAAAAGATAGAATAAAAATAAGTATATCCGCGAAAAAGTTGGGATAACCTCAGTTGAAGATAAGCTCAAGGAAAGTCAATTTAGATGATTGGATATATAAATTGTAGGCTAATAGAAGCTCTAATAAGGAGAGTTAGGTTATTGAATTTTGCCTGTGTTAAAAGAGGAAGACGAAGATCAAATAAGACATAGTGGAAAACTATCAAAGCTAATCTCACATTTTTAGAGATAAATGAGAATTTATTATTTAATAAAGAACAATAAAAATAAAGGATTAATGTGATTGACCTAACCTAGTGGGGTAAAGGCTTGGTTGTTGTTGTTGTTGATACTATCACAACATATTTAGGTGAGGTGAAACTTTTAATACATGTCAGTAGATGTATACATCTATCCCTCTGAGTCTGACTTAATAAATAAATAAATTTAACAAATAAATGCTAATCTCCTATCTTTTCTGTAATATGCGCTCAATTAAGTAAAGAAAACTCGTGATTAGCGTATAATAGAAGTATCCATGAAGTGTTAATGGAATTAGAAAAACCAGTGATGCTACTTCCATATGCATGACTGTGAAATGGGTTAGGTATATTAGAAGATGCAATTGCTTATGGATCCTAGATTTTTTTCTTCTACCGGAACTCTCGCATGCGTGAAGATCTCTATGTTACCAATCATGTGAACCCCATTACTGCTTTTCCTCTGCTAGCCATCGAGTCTAAGCATGGGTTATCTTTTATATATGAACTTTTTAATTTTATATTGTGTGGGTTAGACTGACTAATTCAATATTTATTTTTTTTAATTAAAAGTATCAGGAAGTATTTATCGAACAAATATTGGATAAGTGTCATTTTATAAAAAATAAAAATAAAAATAAAAATTGATGAGCCACATAGCTTGTTGAAAAGATATTGAGGGAGTGCCGGGAAGTATTAGTATCTGATATGGATATGATATGGATGCCCTAAGTTTCACAAGTATCGGTGCTTTGTAAATCCCTGCAACAGGCTTTCATGCCCTTATTGTGTTGTCGCAAGATTTTCATGTCCTTTCTATGCCATTGCAAATTATTCATAGCAGGCTTTCATGTTCTCAATACACAATCACAATTTAAATAATGGCATACTTCCATGTCATTGCAATGTCATTATAAGTCCTTGTAATAACAGGCTTCTATGCTTTTGCTACATTGCTATGTTCTTCCACACTAGGTCTAAGTGCTAAAGAGTTGGCTTTGCCTAAGGTCTTTGTTAGACTTGTGGTGCCTACTCTTGATAGCAGGCCTTCATGCCCTTGATACGTTATTTGTAAGCTCGGTGAGCTAGCTAATTGAAAAATATCGTTGGGTAAACTTCAATTCCACAATTAGATAAATCTAGTGCAGGAAGTCTAAGATAATCAACCGGCTTAAATGAATTAGGTTCCTCGGTTAATTCCTGGACGATGGAACCATGAGTTATTGATAAAGTTCTTCCATGTTTCCATCCATTCCAATGTGTCATCTTACCTGTTTAGCTAAGTCTACTATTCTTTTAATCAAAATTTTCATACTTCGATGAGGAAATTGGTTATTAACTACAGATGTTTATGTTTGTAGCCTTCAATCTCGAGAAATCTGAAGGTGGAAAACTATTCAAATCTTTCACAAAGGTAAGTTTCCACAATAAAAGTAGATCAGTTTGATACTCGTTGAACACTTTATCCTCTAAGTGTACAAGGGTTTGCTTCTTTGCATAAGTCAAAACTCTTGTTTGTTGAAGCTCCATTTGTGGCTCTTATTCGTTCAAGGTTTACTTCTCTGCATAAGTCAAAACTTTTGTTTGTTGAAGCTCCATTCGTGGCTCTTATTTGTTCAAGATTGCAAGATCTCTTCTTGATCCTTGGATTTAATTGATGTCTCCAAGATATCTTTGTACAATCCGGTGCTTGGGGTTTTAGCTTTTGTCAGAACCCTGCAAAGCTTTTTTCGATGTTGAACTACTTTAAAAAGGTTTTTTTTAACATGCGTCTTCAACTTCCTCTGCATCTTTATAAGGAGGGATCCCCAATAAGTTTTTCATTTTTTTGGAACACCATCAATTACCCCAAGGCCCTCCAACCTTCTAATGTTGACTTTGTAGCATTTGTAGGGAAAGTTCCTCAAAAAATGATTGTAATAGACTTTTAAAACTTGTTTAGTTAGACGTGTGAGAAATACATGTGAGAAATGTGCATTTATTCTTAGGTAGATGTGTCTATGAGTCATTATTTTAAGTGTTTTCCCCCAAAATAAGTTTGCTTTACTTTTGAAATCGTACATTTTTAACTCTACTCATGTTTGTTTGCTACATGCATGTACTTTATTTTGCCTTTTTGACAAAATGAGTTATTATACTGTAATGCTTGTAGATCTATATGCTCTTAAAGATTGTTGTCCTTTCTATTGGCAGTGTGCAGGCGATCTCTTTTTCTCTTCTAATTTCACTTTACTGGCTCTACCATGATTGGGAAATCCAACAGCCAGTGACTCCCACTTTGTCCTATAGTGGTTGAGTGGGCTCTTGGCATATTGGACCATGAAACACAAATATGGATAACTTCTCATATGAGGAAGAGATTGTTGGAATGCTTACGAGTAATTGAAGATTAATGAGTGTCCACTCATATACTGGGTCCAACTGGGGCCCTTGCTATTTTTTCCCTAGCAAAACTTATTAATGGGTCTGTTTGTTTGTAAGGTAAAATTTAACAAGGTTAAAATTAAACTTGGATAGAGATATTTTTTTATTGAAAATTGTGAATGATGTGAAGTAAAGTTAGTTATTATATTGAGGTGTGTGAGGGATGTGATATAAAGTTAGAAATTATGTTGGGATATGTGAGGGATGTGATATAAGTTAGTTATTATTTTAGTAATATGTGTAAGATGTGATATAAAATTAATTTTTAATATTAAATTTTATATATGATGTGATATGCCTGGTTAAAATTAAACCAGATTAATTTTAAACGGGTAAACAAACGGAGCCGTTCAATTATGAGTACATGTTGAGTAGTTTATGCTATAGTTGTGCTAACAGTAGCCAGTTAAACTCATTGCACAATATCTAGGAGTTAATTTTAAAAGTTAACCTTAATGTACTAGATTTATATACTCACTATCCCATTGTCCTCTTACAGTCTATTTTGAAATCTGTATACTGTCCTACGTGACCTTTGGTACTGCTTGATCTTTTTCAGGAATTGACTGGAGGAACTCTTCTGTCTAGGAACTGTGAATTTATTGTGTTTTACAGGGGCAATGACTTCTTGACTCCTTCCTTGAGGAATACACTAGTTGAAAGGGAGAAACTAGCCACAGTTCAACAGGATGCCGAAGAAGATGCTAGATCGAAAGCATCATATTTAACAAATTCATACTCTAAAGCTGTTACTGGTCCACTAGTTGCTGGAACTCTTACAGAAACTTTGGAAGCTTACAATCACTGGACCTACCAACCCAACAGTGAGGAAAGGGAAAAGATGAGAACAGATTTAGCTTTATCAAAGCATGCATCTCTTGTTAGATACCTTGAGCGAAAGCTATCATACGTAAGGATTTATATCTAGCTATACTACACTGATCTGGTGAATGAAGTTTGGCATTTAAAGCTTGTGACATTGTTTCTGATTGATGTAACAGGCAATAGCAAAAGTTAGGAAGGCTGAGAAGGCCTTGGCTAAGTTGCAGGAATCTCTACAGCCAGCAAAAATTCCAACTGATCTAGAAACAACTGATGAGGAGCGGAGTTTATTTCGTCAACTCGGGCTTAAAATGAGAGCATATCTACCTGTAGGTAATTAAATGTAAAAGGCATTTGCTCTCTGTTTTTGCCTTTTAGTTACAGTTAAAATACCAATCGCTTGGACAGCTCAAACTTGAACCTTCCATGGGTGCTCCCTTTTTAAATAAATATAAAACCGTAACATTGTGTGTTGTGCTTTATATACAGGAAGGCGTGATGTTTTTGATGGTACTATACAAAATATTCACTTAAATTGGAAGCATAGGGAGCTTGCAAAGATAATTGTTAAGAGGAAAAGTTTTGCTCAGGTAAAGCACATTGCTATTTCGCTTGAGGCTGAGACAGGTGGGGTGTTGATTTCAGTTGATAAGACTACCAAAGGCTATGCAATCATCATTTATCGAGGAAAAAATTATCAGCGGCCACTCATTTTAAGACCAAAGAATCTTTTGTCGAAAAGAGAGGCACTAGAGCTCTCCATAGAGCTTCAAAGACGCGAGGTGAAGACTTTTTACCCTTCAAAGACTTGTATTGGTTGTCACAAATTCAGTTCTATCTTATTTCAAACGTGCAGGCTTTGAACCATCATATTTCAAATTTGCATGAACAAATCCAGATGCTGAAGTCTGAACTTGTATTACTTTTCTTTCTTGTGTTTATTAGTTAATTAACCTTTAAATTTACCGTATGTCATTTCTCTGCTCAATGCTAATCAAACAGACCCGAAAGGAAGCTGAGAGAGAAACAGACCAAGAAGAACTGCTTGTAGAGGAAATTGATAGTACTCTTCTTTCTGATTACGTTGTTGAGGTTAGTTTTAAAATTATTTATGCTTTTACTCAAAAAAGAAATGGATTGCCTTGTGACATTAGTTTTCTGCCATCGTGGGATAATATATGAAGGCTCAATTTATGCAGTAAAGAGTCCTTTTTTTAATTTAAACTTGCGATTTTTCTGTCACATTGATAATAAATAAAGCCAAGTTTGACATAATTTTAAAATGCTTAGAGCTTTTTGTTGAAAATAATTATTCAATATGGCAATCAATCTATTAATCAGCCAGCATGATGGTCGTTCTCTCCTTTTCTCTCTCTCTCTCTCTCCATGCGGAAGAGTTGTATGTGGCCTTGAGCAGAAGCTACTTGGTATATCGAGAAAATAGGGAGAGTATCGTGTACACCTTGAGAGTTTGAAGTACAACAGTCAAATAAATTCATGGTCAGTGTAGATAGTGTCAAAGAGTGTCTAGAATAGGCAACTCGAACAAGACTGGCTAGAAATCAAACTACATGACTACAGTCACTTATGACATAAGATCTCAATTCTCATACTATCCACACCATAAAAGTACATTAAGTTCCAGTAAAGGTCTTACAACGTCACCCCAAATTCATCTCTAGAATCGCTTAAAAGTGGTAAGTAGGATAACAAACATCTAGGGGAAGCGGTGACCAAAGCAACAACTATCATTTTGTCCCTCCGTCTTGAATTATAAGTACAAGGTCAAAAAGTGGGCCAAGATTTCAAACTTTTAAGACCTTCAAGCTTATCAAAGCTCCAAAATGATCCAAAAGCTCTGTAATTCGCCTCCTTTGCTTTATGACTGCCGCTTGACTCTTCACTGTAACAGGAAGGAAGCTTGCTTGCTCTGGCTTTCCCCTTCGTATTTTCTCTTTCTTTCCTCTTTGTAATTTCCACCTCACCCTTGCAACGCTCTCTCTTCAGTTAGTGTAATTTATAACTGCGAAGACATCACGATTTTTCCTGTCTAACTAATTTTTCATATATAAATTGTCTTTATGTTTTTATTTTATTACCTCATTATTTTCAACCATTAGATCTACTTGACGAAAAATCCTTCCAACAACTTGATTCCCTCATGCAGGACTGATTCTTTTTATATTTCCTGCAAAAAACCTTTTGATGCGGGACAATATGCGTGATGCAATCTTAATTAGAGATCAGTAAGCAATTTAACAGATGACATAAAATTTATCCTAGGAATTTTGCTGATGATAATTATGCAATAATCAAGAAATCATAAGATCGAGAAGTAAATCGATTTCAAATATTTAGAAGCATACTCAAATGATATTTAACAAATTTACCAACTAATTTTAGGCAACCTTATCTCAACACGTCAGAGCTAGGGATACGTAGTAGTATAGGTGTGCTCGCAAATAATATCACCCAACAGCAATGTAATCGCACAATAATGTTCGGATCACACGGGTGAGCAAATCAAACAACCCTGATAACAGACGCCACTACAAGATCTCAAAGATATTCAGAATATTCAGTTGGTGTTCAAATTTACCTCAAGTCGAGATCCTAACACCATAGAGACGAGTCAGGGCGACCCAAAGCGGAAGATGTCGAGGCAGACGAGCAGAAGGCAATGCGGGGGTGCAGGTGAACAGAGCGGCGAGCTGAAAATGCAGGGAGCTCGCCGGCTAGTGGTGCGGCGCAGCCGAGCGAGGGAAGGCGGGGCTCGGCGAGGCTCGGCGAGGCTCAGCGGGGCTCAGCGCG
>JAEMOT010001599.1:85984-112174 GCA_019297695.1 Apostasia ramifera | reverse complement strand
AACCTGACGGGCGCCACGTGTCCGGCCAGGATGCAGCGCAGGAACCACATGTTAACAATAATAATTAATTTAATTTAATTTAAATATAAATTGAGATTATAAAAAGTTAATTAATTTTAATTTAGCTTAATTTGTAATCATAATTTTAATTTATAATTAAAATATAATGCAAATAAAATAAAACAAAATTTAAAATTTTGAATTTAGATTTCATTTCGAATTTAAGAAGTTAAACTATTAGTAAAAATAAAAAATTTAAAATTAATAAAATACAATTATCATTTAAAATTAATAGTTATTAAAAATATTTTTGAATAATAATTATTATTAAATTAAAAATAAAATAATAAGTAATTTATGTAATTGAGAGATGGGGCGGCTGGAGAGAGAGAGAGAGGAGAGAGAGGGGGCCGTTGGGGAAATAGGAGAGAGAGAGAGAGGGCGGGGTAGTTGGCTAAAGAGGAGAGAGAGAGATGGCAGTATATTAAAAAAATAATTTATTATATATTTTATTTATATTACATATAATAATATGTATTATATTTCATTTTATTAATATTAATTAATATAAAAATAAATAAATTTTATTTAAATTAATTTAATAAAAAATAAAATTAATTTGAAATAAAAATATTAAATTTACATTAAATCAAGTAAAATACAATTAAATTTATGATGAATTTTAAATTTAGATGATAAAACACAGTATTTGATTTGATAAAATTTTAAAAATTTTATTAAGATCAATAATAATAATAATATTTAAATCATATATTATATAATAAATTTATAGCATTATATTATTTTTTATAATTAAATTATTAATAAAAATAATTATAACTAATTTAATTTAATTTAAATATAGATTAGAATTATAAAAAATTAATTAATTTTAATTTAGCTCAATTTGTAATCATAATTTTAATTTATAATTAGTACTCACTGTAGGTAATTTAAAATAAATTTAAAAATTTAGTTTTTAAATTTACTTTTAAAATTTAAAAATCTAACAATTAGTAAAATAATAAAATTTTTAAATTAATAATTATTAAAAATATTATTAAATAATAATTATTATTAAATTAAAAATTAATAATATATAATTTAAATTTAATTATATATTAAATATTATGTAATAAAGAGAGACAAGGTATATTATGTAATAGAGAGAAATGGGTGGAGAGAGAGACGAGAGCGGGAATGAGAAGAGGAAGTGAAAAATAAATTATAATTTTTATGATTAAAAATATTTTTAATAAAAAAAATATAGATTAAATTATTATAATTTATATTAAATTATTACTTAAAATTTAAAACATTATAAATACTTCTTACATTTTATTATATAAATTTAAAAACTTAATTTTAGCTGTACTATTTTCTTAAATATAATCTAAAAATTATATAATTTTAATTTAAAAATTAAAATTTTAAAAGTTAATTTTAAATTAAATTTTTTAATTATGAGACAAATTTAATTAATTTAACTTTTTGATTTAAAATTAATTTTAAAGTTTAATTATATTATGTTTCTTAATGATTTATTAGATCATTTATATATATATATATATATATATATTATACATATATTAAAATTCGGTAATAAATAAATTAATTAATTTTAATATTAAATTTTTACATATAAATGATAAATATAATTTATATTTTATTTAGTTTTAAATTTAATAATAATATTTTTTTAAAATTTAATTTTTAAAATATTATTTATTTTTAATTTAAACTTTCAAAATTTAAAATCGAATTTTAAGTTTAAATTTTAAATTTTATCTCAATTTACTTGCATTTTAAATTAAAATATTTTTTCAAAAAAATATATTAAATAGTAAAAATTATTAAAAATAATATATATTTAATTTTTATTATTTTTAATGTAAAATATTTAATTTTTTTTATTTAAAATTTAGAAATTTAATGAGAATAATTTCGTACAATTTCTGCACAAATACAATGCTAGTATTATTTAAAATTCTTCATTTAAATGAGTAGAATTTAGTAAAATAGAGATCTAATAAGCTCTTTTAATTTCAAAATAAAGATTTAAAAAAAATGAATTAATGTGCAATTATAAGTGTAGCTGAATACAATCTGATTTAATTAGGTATACGTTGAGCTTATACAGATATAAATTATAAAAAAATCAATTCAAATTTAACTCGTCTAAAAAAGCCTGAGTATAAGTTGATAGGTCAACCCATTAGGTCAAAATTTTAATAAATAAACTAACAAGTTGGGTCAAGTAAAATATTTATTAATTGTGATTTATTTTAATTTACTATTAAAATTTATTTTAATTAAAATCATACATGTGATTTAGGGTGTTTTAATTAATATTATTGTCATGCTGCATTATCAGAAAGAAATGGGTTTTTTTTTGAAGTTAGAGTAATATCTAAATTTCATTCTAATAGTTATAAAAAGAAAAAGATTGAATTTTTTATGATTTATTTTTAATAAAAATAATAAAATAAATAAGTAATAATTTAAAAATAACATGAACGTAAAAACCATCCCCTAAATTATTTTTAAATATAACTTTCAGAAATTATTTTTTAATTATAAATAACATCAATTTAATTTAAACAGCTAAAACTAAAATCAAACTAAGATAAATTAAAGTTAAAATATTCCTACCAAATACTTTTAAGTAAAAGTGTTTTTTCATTTTTTGAATAAAAATAATTTTAAAAGAATATTTTTATTTCACAAAAATTAGTCATTTCTTTTTTCCTTATTTTTACCCTTGAATATTATAATTTTTTAATTATGAAATAACTATTCGTGAGAATAATTATTCCTCAAAGAAGACATTTGATTCGAGATATTTTTTAGTTCAATACAAATTTTAACTATAATAATTAACTTTATTGCACATTTAACACAAATATAAATCTTAAAATTAATTTTATTTCATATTTTATGTATTTTTTAATATTAAAATAAAGTTATTTGATATTAAGTTTAAAAAATAAATTAAATTTTTTTCCTTGTTCAAAAAAAAAAATTTGAACTAAACAAGACTTAAAGGGTTCAAATGACTTACAAGTTACCAACATTGTTTCAGAGATGTTAAAATATCCTTTACATGCACTCGAATCACAGATGCGGATGAAATTTCGAAGATCATATTTCCTTCAGCACCATCTGAATGAAATCACTTGTAGCAAACATCATAGAATTGCAAGTCACTTCAGGTGAATTGAAGTCGATCAGAAATCAACTCGATGCATGAATAGATATACACACATGTATTTAATAATGTATGCACTATATCCAATATAGAAATGTGTGAAAGAAACAAAAAATCCTTTACATGCACTCGAATCACAGATGCCGATGAAATTTCGAAGATCATATTTCCTTCAGCACCATCTGAATGAAATCACTTGTAGCAAACATCATAGAATTGCAAGTCACTTCAGGTGAATTGAAGTCGATCAGAAATCAACTCGATGCATGAATAGATATACACACATGTATTTAATAATGTATGCACTATATCCAATATAGAAATGTGTGAAAGAAACAAAAAATCCTTTACATGCACTCGAATCACAGATGCCGATGAAATTTCGAAGATCATATTTCCTTCAGCACCATCTGAATGAAATCACTTGTAGCAAACATCATAGAATTGCAAGTCACTTCAGGTGAATTGAAGTCGATCAGAAATCAACTCGATGCATGAATAGATATACACACATGTATTTAATAATGTATGCACTATATCCAATATAGAAATGTGTGAAAGAAACAAAAAATCCTTTACATGCACTCGAATCACAGATGCCGATGAAATTTCGAAGATCATATTTCCTTCAGCACCATCTGAATGAAATCACTTGTAGCAAACATCATAGAATTGCAAGTCACTTCAGGTGAATTGAAGTCGATCAGAAATCAACTCGATGCATGAATAGATATACACACATGTATTTAATAATGTATGCACTATATCTAATATAGAAATGTGTGAAAGAAAAAAAAAAAAAAAAACAATGTTATGAGTTTACTTACACATCTGCTACATGTGCCTAACAAATTCTTCTTCCAGATGAGAAAAGAAGAATTTGGAGCTAAATGATTCCAGTTAAGCAAGAAGCTTTCAGTCTCAGATATCTTTCTAAGCACTAATCTTCACGAATCTTAATTGATTTGGAATTTGGGAGTTCCAAATTTAACTCGCATACATAAGAACTAACTCGATACATGAGAGGAAACGTACTCTGATAATACATGGCGAGTTTATATAAGACATGATCATATATCATGTAATCAAATGTCTAAAATTCATATAACAGTGATGTTGGTGCATACCAAAGCATCAACTAACTCAAAAAACGGTACTGAATTGATTCATTTTAAATTGTATTGAGCCAAACATCATAAACAAAACTTTAATTTCGAGTTTAAGTTTTAATAGTTTGAACTCTTTAGCTCTATTCCAACCCTAACTATCCAATTTCTTGTAATAACTGAGAAACAGAAAAAAAAAATGCACATTCTGACATGATGCAAAGAATAATAAGCATAAAATTACAAAAAAACATACATACATATGCATTCATGCATACATAAATACATATATATACATATATAATATATAACTCATTTTTAGGAAGGAATAAGCAATAGGTAAAAAAAAATGGTGGTTAGAAGTAATGAAAACTCACTGAACAATTAGAGATTATAAGTGCAAACAAATTTAAATAGAACCAGCTAAACTTCATGAGGGGAGGTATAGTTGAAAAGATTGAAAGATCAAACGATTCAGTATAACTTTCAATTTGGCAATTGAACAAAAAGTGTAAATACTATGGCCAAAATGATCTATCTAAAAAACAAACACGTACTGTATAAAATAAATTTTTATTCTATCTTACACAAATTCTAGCATAAGAAATTTCATTTTATATCGCATTTCATAAAACTTTCAGAATATATGTCTATCGTTTTATTTTATATTTTACATAATTTTTTGCGTAACTAACATTGTTTTCTATCATACTTTTTTTATTTTTCTGAAATGCCAAAGAGACCCCTGTTTGGTAGTTGGTACCAATTTTATTTAAGATTAAGCCTCACAAGTTCTCAAAGTAGAACTTCTAGTTTAAGGCTTGATGAGTTTTCAGCTTGTAAAAATCCTAAAAGAAAATCAAAAGACATGTATATATCTTGAAATCATTTGAAAGAATCATTAGTTAACCCTAAAAATTTTGCTTTAAACTATGATTTAGACTCAGTTCAGAATTTGTACTTAATAGGCCATGAAAGAAGTTGAAAAGATCAAACAACCACATATAGATGAAATGCATGGTATAATTCAGCTCTAGATAGGAATTCCTTCTCTACTTATAAACCTCATAACCTACGAAAATCCTGATTGAAACGTTCAGGATCAAGAAGATAGTGAGTGGCCTGTAGTAAACTAATTCGAAGAGGACGAGGAGTAGAGACTCATTACAGGCTTCTAGGATGACAAAGGAGTAGGACTCCTGGCAAACTTACAAGAATGAAAATCACACATTAAAAAAAAAAAGTGTTCATAAATAATGCAAGTAATAACGTGATTGTAAGATGTTAAGATGCTTTTTGAGTACAAAACCATGAGCCTTAGTATGGGAATTCTACAATTAAGCATGCTTTAGTAGGTAAATTAAGTACCAGGATGGATGGATCTATTGAGAAGTTCTCGTGCTATATGAGTTCTTGTACTAAAGCGGACAATACTTCATCTGGGTTATAGATGATTATGCTGATCCTTCGTTCGCCATGAGCAGCAGCAAGCAGAGCAGAAAGGCATCTCTAACATTCTTAACTTGTAATAGAACTAGCAACTGCATCTAATGAACTCTAACTATAATGATATTCTAAACAAGTAAGCAATACATTGAACAGTTATTCTAGAACATGGATGTCATTTTTTATAGCAGCAGGCAAGCAATTGTTGACAAATTGACTTCCATTGTAAAACCCCCAAAAGATGGAACGATGAGAAGAGAGCAGTAGAAATTTGGAGCTAAATTGCTAACCTTCCTCCTCCTCGTCGCTCTCCTGATGAACTCTAACCAGTCCTCCCCGTCTAAGCTCCGGTATTGTTGCTGCGGCGACCCTCCCCTTCACTGGCTCGACGTACGCTGCCGCCGACATCTCAATCTGTGATATCCTGACGGCGCCGATCAGCTTTTCCGGCAGCTCTTCCTCAGCCTGCGCTTCCACCACGAAGCCCATGTCGATCGTCACCGCAGTTACATACCCTAGCGCCAGCTTCAAAATCGCGCTGGCGATCGCCGAGCTCCCGATGTCAACATCGATCTCGAAATAGTTATCCCCCCTGAAGTAATTGCACGCGAGAGCCTTCCCCAGTAGGCAGGCGGAGTGGTTCCCAACCGCGGCTCTCACGATCCACGGGCCCCTGACGATCCGGTTCACGATCTTGAATCGGGAGTTGCGGAAGGCGTCGTCCCCGTGGATGAAGCGATGGAGCAGCGATCCGGCGGGGATGGCATCATCGGTGGCGAAGTAAAAGATGGCGGAGTGGCAATCGCGGCCGGGGACCTGAAGATTGACGGCGAGGATGAAGGATTTGAGGGATCGGCCTAGGGATTGGGCTCGGCGAAGGGCGGCGGAGACTCGGTTATCCGGCCGGCCCAGGACGTTGTCGAGGCGGTGCGGGGAGCGGAGCCAGTCCACGCCGGCGGGTTGGAGGGTCCAGCATCCGGAGGGGACCTTTTTCCGGCGGGAAAAGTAGTGTGGGCCGCGGAGGGAAAAGAGGTCGCCCGGAGGGGATGCCCAGCCGTTGGATCCGGCGTGCAGGTCCACATGGCGAAGAGATCCTCCATCGATAACCTCCTGCCGCCAGTTGTCGACAGCATCGTCGCCGGAATCCGCCGGGGAGTGGTCGGCGGGAGAGAGCTTCGTCGGGCTCATGTTGGCGGAGACCGGCGATCTCGATGTATCCGGCGATAAAACAGGGTTTTTTTTGCCAGTCGAAGAGGGAAGCACTCGCCGCCCTTCTGCTTTAACGTACTTTTCTTAAATAGTCCCAAAACTTTTCTTATTCATAAAATAATCCAACTTTTACAGACAAATCCAATAATAATTTGCAAAACTAGCCTCTTGTGTACCAGCCAATTATTGATTAAAATGTTATATTCATCATTATTGGCTCTTCATATTTAGATCTTAATTTGTTCTTCTAAGCATTCCACAAAAATACGATAGTATTACACTTTGTGGTGCAGATATTGATCTCAAAAATACCAGACAAATGCTGCTCAGGGTGGAACACAAGAGACTAGTGGTACAGTTGTTGTTAGAGAGAGTCAGAATAGAAAAGAGAAAACAAGAAATTCTTAACCTAAGAATTAAATAGAAGAGGACCGAGGTCAAAGTGCCAACTTAAATGAGGATGATGATAAGTATGATAAAGCAGTAAATATTACTCAGGATCGTGATGAAAAAGATAAGAGTGTCAATGACCACACAGAGGAGGAAGCTCAATTGCATGGAAGTACTAAGAATGTTTATTTATTTAATTGTAATTTTACTTTTATTTTTCTTATAAGCTATAAAATGATCAAAGTTAATTTCTTAGTAAGGGTCAAGCCCATCAGTAGAAGAGATGCACACAAGCTGAAGGGAACCCAAAGCCATACAAGGGGATTTTCCTATAACTCAATACTTTAAATAGTTTTCTATCAATGAATCACCTGGTTAGAAGTGCTATTTTCTGGTGAGGAAGTTCTATATTATCGCCCTCAATTTATTATAGTCTCTTGTGATTAACATATACACGAACTATGCCATAATAAATTAAGATTGTGATGATGTGATAAAGAGAATAACTAAAGTTAGCTAAGAATAATAAAAATAATAATAAAAAATAATATTAAATATTTAAAAATCTTGCGGTCAGCAATTTGGAAGTTCAGATTTCAGAATAGAAATCTAAACACCAAATGTCTCCACCATAAGTAGAGATACTATTATCTAAGTCAACATTGAAAGTAAATTTCATCATATCAGCTACATCATTCAAATATTTATGATTTTAAAGCAAATTAAATAAAAGATAATATTTTAGTTCATTCTATGATTTTTCTCTATCACGAACCCCTTTCTCTTGTGTATCACTTAGTCCTGCAGTACCTGCTATAAAAATGGTGTTAGTCCCAAACAGCACGGACTGAAAAGGCGAACTCCGTCCACCAACTAAAATAAAATAAATCAAACAAGCATGCGATCACAATTTTACATAACATTTTGTATACACAATCAATTACATCACAACAATCTAATTAAATATTCCAAAAATTTACGAACATGTATCAAATAATAAACGAATAAATACCTGAGCGTTACATATATTGCTGCTGATACAATGAAAAAATACTTATTTTCATATTTTGTTAAATGATATTTTAATGAGTGATTAAGGGATGATTAAGGTGATTAAATAAGGATTACGAGTGGTTAAGCTCTTTAAGTACTCATTTATGATCCCTCTCCTTTAGGATTTGAAGGATTCAATCTAGAGATTAGCCTTATGCTATTGTAATATTCTTTGTGATGTTTTTGAGATTTTATTATTTTCCTTATTTGATTAGTGAAGAGGCTTTTAATCAAGGTAGTTAGAGGAGGAGCCTTGTGACTTCTTCACATCAAATGTGAAGAGGAACCACATTGTATAATTCAGAGGAGATGAGATTTGATTTTCTCATTATATTGAAGAGGGCCCTTTATGCAATGGGTGAAAATTCTTATCGCGCTATCACTAGTGAGAGTGAACAGGGTTTTTACAGTGAGCTAAAGGAGAATTGTACGAGCTTTTCGGCCTTAGACCAAATGAGTATTCTATTATAATAAGCTATTGGATTAGATTGGTCATGCACGTAGGCCAGGTTAGGATCAAGTTGAGCCATATTACATTGTATTTTCTTTACATTTAAGATTTCTTTAACTTCTTAAATTCCATATTATTTATATTACTTCTACGTGATTTTATCTCATTTCCAACTTGTTCTTTGAAATAATTTAATTATTATTATGAAGTAAATTAAAGTAAATCAAATTTTAATTGCTTAGTTAGCGCCTATTCACCCCCTTAGATGCATCCACACGATCCCATACTTTCTCCGTCATGCATATACTTATCCATGTGAGTAGCAAAAACTTTTAAAATACGCGACAAAGGCTCCATGATTTCAATGTTTTGGTAGATAATCACGGGGAAAAACACAATTTTATTATATTTATTTAATTCTCATTTATTGCTATTATATTCTTATCTATGTTTAGTGTAGGGCATGACATCGAACAGAAATGGGAAGCAATTAGTTGATGAGAGCAGATGTCATCACGAAAAAAGGGAAAAGCCCCAGCCTATATCGATGAACAAATGAGGTGTGACATATTGTATTTCTATAATGAGAACAATACAAAAATACATCACAGATTTTTGCAAGGCTATCGAAATTCTTTGCGATAAGGGCTATATCGAAACCATTTTATTCTAAAATCTCTAATGTACCTATGAATCTTTACTTGTTATTATGTTTAAGGTTTTGAAATCAAAACTATGATACTCCTGATAGATTAGAAAAAAAAATTTAAGAATTTTGTTCAATGCTAAAGTGGAGAATCGTTAAAAATATGAGATGAAAAATTACACCATTTTGATTTGATTTTATTTTAAACCCTTATCAAGTAATTCAAAATTTGTTCAATCAAGATCTAACAAATTGTTGTAATCTTCACGAATGGATGACTACAGGAGAGGTAGAGGGAGAGACTGACATACATACGAGGAACTGGGGAGAGTACCAGAGACAATTGCTTTTTTTTTTAAGGTATAACATAAGCCTTACATTAATCAAATACGTAGGAGTACATCATGTAAAATTCCTTTTATGAAGAGTGCAAAAATCACTAGGAAAGTATTATAAAAAAAAAAATAAAAGTCACTACAATGGGGTATACCCTGCTCCTAGGTAAAATCACTTAAGCCTCTTTGTTTGGCAGATTAAAATTAAACTAGATTAAAATAAATTGAAAGGTTAATTTTAAACTATGTGATTTTAAGTGTTTGTTTATAACTACGATAGGTAAAAAAAAACTGTTATTTACTAAAAGTGTTATTGCACTTATCTGCAACATATAATTACAAGAATTATAAAATATTTATAAAACTTGATGGTACATAAATTTTTCAACATAATTTATTTTGATTAAATAAATAGTTCTTAAATTTTTAATATACAAAATTACAAATAAAAATATGGTAAAATTAGACTTCAAGAAATATGTATTTTTGAAATAATTAATAGTCAAACAAATGTCATAGTAGCAGTGAATTCTCTAATATAATGATTCCCAAAATAGATAAATTGAGTCATACAAAAGAAACAACCAAAAGTCAACAGCAAACGCATGTTCACATACAAATTATACCAAAAGTTAGCTAATATTCCAACATAACGGAATGTAACTAAGTCACTCGAACCTAAGAGAAGGTCCCAGGGCGAGTCCAACTAGTAAACCGACCGAAAGAGCTGCAATAATAGCATTAACATTGATTGGTGTCGGCGCAGGAAGTAGCATGCAGCTGATCAACAGTGAAGTTGGTCGTGGAGGAAGTAGATGCTCTTGAACTTATATGCAAAATCCTTGAAACATATTGCCGTAGACGATGTTCACATTCCGCTCTCGATGCCACTTTGAAATATAACGCCCCAGGAAAGCGATTGACCTGTGCGAAATAGTCCTCTCACCGATAATACACTCCACGACGACGGCCTTCTAAAATCACATAAATAGCCATCTGCAAACACAAATATTAGATACAATAATATATATTTAAAAGTATGTTCACAGATATTAGTATAATATATGTATCACTTATGAATAATAAAATGAATATGATACCTCTTCAGTCAGAGCAGCTAGACTATCAAAAAATAAGTACCACAAATCTAATTATGTTGACGTCCCCAAATGTCATCAGTAATTGCCCTGCGTAAAGCACACCTACACGACGATCACCAATACGAGAATAGTCGTGTGCTTCTTCTCGTTGCTCAGTTAATTCAACATCATCTAACTCGGGCTCAACTTTATCTGTGTCTCATTAATGAAACAGAGTATCACGAAGTGAATAACGTGCTATGAAGTTATGCAGTGTGAAACAAGCAACGACAACATCCCTTTGAGTCTGAAGTAGGAATGGCTTTATTGTATTTAAAATTGCAAAACGCCGCTTCAAAATGCCAAAAGACCTCTCTATCATATTGTGAAGGCAGACATGTCTTTGATTAAATGTTTCTTCTTTATTTCTGTAATGTCTAGCATTTTGTCCCCGAAACTCTCCAATATGATAGAGAATTTTTCGATATGGTGCTACAAACTTTGAAGTGTTTGCGTAGCCTAAATCAACGAGATAATACTTTCCTACATTAACAAATACAATCTCAAATTAACTTGTCATCAATTTATTAATGATCAGAATAATTCAAAAAATGTGTACTCACCACGTGGTACAATAAAGTCCCTAAAATCAAGTGTCCATCGCAAAACACGCATGTCTGAAGCACTATCTTCTCATCCAGCTGCTACATAATAGAACATCTCATCAAATCCAACAACGGCCATTACGTTATGGGCAATTGTACCCTTTCTAGTATGATATACAGTTTTTTGACTATTTGGAACGATTGCTGAGATGTATGTTCCATCAATGGCTCCTAAGCAGTTCTACAAGTCAAACTAAATTACAATTAGAGAAAATCTGACTGAATAGCTTATATATACATTAATCATACTAAGAGTAGTCTCATTTACTTTGAACTGTAGCCAAAAGTGCGAATCCCTACGTACTTTATTGCTACATAGGGCATTAGTATCAGGTAACTTAATTAGCTCTAGCGTTATTGCGACTATGGCTTGTAGAATTGCATTAAAGTATTTACTGATTGTTTCAAAAGAATGTTGAAACATCTCAGCGCATTCACGATCTCCTGCTGCAAATGCAATAATACGCATGAATATTCCAATTTGCTCGATCGTGGGTACATGCCGTGAATCAATCAATAATCCTTTCAAAACAAGAATATCACGTAGGGCTATGAAAGCGTCAGAATCCATGCGCATTACATTGAACAGAACTTTAGGATGCTCATTGTATAATAGGGGCTCTAAATTTTGCAAACCACTGAATGAACGATTGTACATTTTACGTGGCTGCCGAGGAATGCATTTTGATAGTATGTAGTCTTCAAGCCACTTCTCATTCTCATCTAATGCCAAGAACTCAGAACTCGACATGTCCACCAATAAAAGGAATGCTTGTATTCATTTCAAACAATATTTTCAGCAACCTAAATAGATCAGGATGTACAAGTCTGACAAATAAATAAATATTCAAAAATATAATAATTATAGTCTTTGTAAATATTACTTTTATTCTTATAACAAATAATTATTTTGTTCGTTAAAAAACTAATAAAATATTTCAGAATCCTAGGTGACATCATCAACATTACTCAGTACATAAACATACTTTGGAGAACGAAAACACTTCTATATTTTCAAGTACATAAACATGAAATACAGTAGCTCCACAAAAAAAAAATACAATTTAGTGAGGTTACCATGAATGCTGGAGGAATAACTAACCAAAGATTCATTGAGAACATCATTAATGTTACCAATGTAGTTGTGTAGAATTTCCGCCAAAAAGCATGCCAAAATAAACAAGGCAGACCACTAATAGAAATATAATCAAGTTACAATACAGTAAAATAGCATGAAATTTAGCTTAAGACATGTATGATTGATATGCTTTCCAGTCACTTTCAAACCGTCAAAACGTTTTAGATTCTTTGAAAATATCACCAATATTATTACACCCTTAAAGTAATATGTTATTTAGAAATCTGCTTTCAAAAAAGAGTACATTAATTACTAATTATTCATCACAAAGCAGAAATCATGAAACAGGTAAAGCAACCCAGGAAGAAGACCAAAGGGAAGGTCTGGTTCAATATAGCTCAACACCTAAAACCAATAAGTACAAAAAGTGAGCTTAAGACATGTATGATTGACATGCTTTTCAGTCACTTTCAAACCGTCAAAACGTTTCATATTCTTTGAAAACATCACTAACGTTATTACACCCTTAAAGTAATATATTATTTAGAAATCTGCTTTCAAAAAAGAGTACATGAATTACCAATTATTCATCACAAAGCAGAAATCATGAAATAGGTAAAGCAACCCAGGAAGAAGACCAAAGGGAAGGTCTGCTTCAATGTTGCTCAACACCTAAAACTGATAAGTACAAAAAGTGAGCTTCACAAATGTAAAATTGACATGTTCTTCACTCACCTTCAAATTGTCAAAATGTTTTAGATTTTTTAAAAACATCACCAACATTATGTAGAACTCATTCTCAATTTGTAAACAGAAGCATTAATTTATTTAAGAGATCAATCAAACTATAAGCCCAAATGAATCACATGCATAAATATGCTCAGAAAAATTAAAACATTTTATTCATATTACTTGTAAACGCATATATTGTCAAAAATGCATCTCAGAAATTAACCAAAAGATAAGTCACATCATTAGCACTTTTCAAATTCTATTTCAGCAGTCTCAGTCTCTAAGAACTGCCCAAAACACAAAAAAACAAATAAAACAACAAAGCTAAATCCAAATTGATGTCGTAGCAAAGGTTGGGTCGGAGTTACATATATGTTCAACCCAAGCGGAGATCTCTTCATCTGTAAAAGACATAAAAGTAGCTCTATTCTCCACATTTTTATTACTTTCCAGCATTTTAATAAACGCCTTCCTGGAGAGCTTCGGAATTGAACGCAACCTCTCGGTTGCAGCTACGATCCCTCCTTTGGAAGTGTAATTCTCAACCCATTTGTTCACCGCTTCCGTTCTTTTAATATAAATGAATTTACGTCTCTCATCTTCCTCTGTCTTAAGTCCTCATATCTTCTTACCGTTTTTGAAATCCGTAGTCCTCGATGTAGCCAACCTTTTCCCAGAACTAGAACCTTGCACACTTGTCTTACTGCCACTGCCTCGGAAGGACACATCTTCGTCGGCTTGGTTGATTGTTTGGTCTTCGATGTTAATTGCTTCTATGTTTTTTGTTTCTCCTTCAACTTCCAAACTAACTGAACGGTTTCAGCGTACCATTCCAATTGTCATACTTCTCTTAGCACTGTCTTTGGCACAAATTAATTTTATTTTGTTAAAATAGATAAAGCCACTAAGCCTGCATTGCTTATAATCGGGATCTTCCTACTGTCAATTATAAATAATCAATTCCAACATAACGGTAGTTTTTCACATTATAAGTAAATTAAATCTCATTAGAATTGCTTACCTTTAGTACCTTGTCCCACAATTCTGGCTCTACATCAGGCATACACAAGATTTCATTCCATTTCCATCCACTTTTTTCCTTCAGTTCATGATAACGTTTCCATTTGGACTTCAAGTTGTGCCACACATCCATAACCTTCTATTTGGAGAAGTTGGAATTGAACTTCTCATTTAATTTTTGTACAATTTGATTCCAAACTGCAGGAGAATTTGAATGTGAACCATCGAGCTCATTATGGTAAGGTAATCCCTCTCTAAATCACTCCATTGTGTTCTAAGAACTTCCTCCTTTTTTTCCCTTGAGCCTTGTCCAGCTAGTTCCGCTCCTTTCTCTCGTCGACTCATAGTTCTCTTCTGAACTAGAAAAATAATTTAAGCAATTATCTTGAGAAAGTACAATAAAGGCATGTTGAAGTAACAAACTAACCTAACGAACTAACCTTTGTAATAATAGATAATGAGTCTTTTTTCGAGTTTATCATTACACTCTTTACATAACAGTGATTTATTTTCTACTGTGTCAGTAGACGATTCGCAATCTGTCAAAGTCTGTACTGTAGAAATCATTTCAGCTTAATTTATTCAAAGATAATGTGACCTCAGCTAAAGATAACTGAAGTACCACTACAGAGACCTTCGTGCAGATTTTAACCCTCCCAGATAAAGGAAAATTGCTACTCCACTTAACATATTCCTAAAATCGAAAGAATAGAAATGACATAGAGCAAGTAATAAGAAGCAAAAGTGATCTGTTGCCCCCTTTTTCTAATGACAAAACATGCAGAAATAGGAAGACCATGTGACTATCAGAAGCAAAAGTAATTTATTGCACACTTGCTGGAATGACAATAAGGCAGAATAATGCTTCATGCCCTAATCATATTGATAAAGTGGATAATTCTCTAATCATTAGCTATGACATAAATCATAGAGGTAGTCATGTACCATGTCGCATTGCATCATATGATTAATGATCATCTGGGTAGAAAAATTTCCCAACAAAAAAAACCAAAAATAACGCCCCAAATATAGCTGCTCCTTTCGATTGTATAAGATGTCTGAACAATCATGCAGATTCAATAAAGCAGACTTTGACAAAATTGATTCCGACAGAGCGAATGTCAAAGTAGGAGTACACAAAGTTGCGATTAACTTACCACTGAAGCTGTAGAGGGAAGATGTAGGTTTACAAAGAGGAGCGTAGAGCGGAGATCAACAAACCTCTATCGTTATGGAGATGGAAATATTTTGAAGACAAAGCAGGGGACGCACTGTGTAAGTAAATGACACTTACCGACCATGAGTAAATACCCAAGCCGTTGATGTGCTAACCTTCAGCTTCAGCGGCAATGAAGGATTGCTGCAACTCTAGCGAAATATCGCGTCAGACGATTGCCTCGACAGAAAGTAAATACAACCCTAATAAATCCTCCACAGCGCTCCGCGTCTACCCCCTCCACTTACATTTAACATAACAGTCAAATAATAACAGTTACGGTATTAGAAAACGTCGTTCATAATGTTTAATATTAACCTTGGAATTAAACAAACAAGGGCTTATAGTTACTATATGAGCTAAATAGTTAAAAGCGTTATTGACTATTCTAGCTACATGTAAGATTTTACAAGTATCAAAAAATGAAAGTAGATTTTTGATACTTTCTATGTTACTATCTTTAGTGGTATGTAGGAGTACTTGTGTGTAATTTATAGTATTTGTTATTATGTTAAGAAGATCCAAAGAATCACCCTCAAGCTACACTAGTGATTTTGTAGATTGTAAAAATTGACTTTCTCTTTTAGTGAATTTGTAGATTAAGCTGTTAATAATACAGATATGTTTAAGCATATTAGATCTTGTGTGCGCCTTAGCACTACTATGCCAACTACTTTTTTTCATTTATTGTCTTAAGCATTACAATAGTGTTTATCAAATTTACATATTTGGTTGAGTAGAACGAGTATTTTGTAGTTGTGGACATGATCTCTTATAATTTTTTATATTTATATTATCAAATTGATCATTCATTGCTATTCGATGAGTTAGTGATGTTATTGAGCATAATTATTTTGAAGATTTTGCTTAGCCATTTTGATAAAACAAAAATATTCATTGAAAGAAGGGAAAGAGCCATTGAACATAATTAACAGTAAAATAGTTAGGTGCCTTGAATGCTTGCTCTCGACTTATAAATGAGTCGGGTGATAATCCAATTCATTTCGTACTTCAATTCGATTAAATTTCCAAAAAGATTTTTTAAGAGAGAGAGGGGATATGATGCTTGATGCCATACTATGTGTGTAAAGGACTCTAGGTGACATTAGCATTAATTTCAAAATGAAATTTGTTAGTGGAAAATTACAACCAATCACTAAAATGTTGCATTATTATACGATATTATTATTATTTGTTAGTATAATTCTGCAAAATGCTACATTAATGACATCATATTGACTTCATGTATATCAATATTTCTCAATGTTAAACTTCAATGAATTTTTGTTTGTGAATATTCAATTTTGTATTAGATCCCTAATCAATTCTCTAAGATTTGAATCACATAGCTTTATGTGATTCCACTGCTCTGACAACAACAACAACAACTAAGCTTTAATCTCACTAGGTGGAGTCGGCTATATAAATCTTTTATTTTCATTGTGTTCTATTAATTACCAAATTTTAATCTAAATCTAAGTAACTAAGATCACTTCTTATAGTTTCTTATCATATCTTTTTTGATCTTTCTCTTCTTTTTTCTACATAGGCAAGATTCAATAGCTCAATTTTTTTAGCTAGAGCTTTAATCAGCCTACGATTTATATGTTCACACCATCTAAGCCGACTTTCTTTAAGTTTATCCTCAGTTGATGCAACACCAACTTTCTTTCGGATATACTCATTTCTCGTTCTATCATTTCGTGTATATCCACACATCCATTGCTCTAGCAATTCATATAAAAATATGAAATTCTATCTTCTCATATACAACCTACAAATTATTTCTTGTGAATATATATCTATTTCGTATCATTTTATGAATTTTTTTTTTATTTCTCAGGGATCATTTCTTATGAATACATATCCATTGCGCATTGTTTTATGCTAGCATTTTAGATAATAATAATATTGCATGCATTTAATATAGAAAAATAGTTTTTAATTTTAGATACATATGTACTAATGTGTATTTGTGTGTAATCATATATATACATCCTAGAGGTATACAAAACATTAAAATTTTAACAAAAATGCAAGTTCACTTTCCTATGTAAAATTACAAGGGTTTTGAGAGAAAAATAGCAATTGAAGTATATTTTGATAGTATAAGAGATAAAAAAAATTGAGTAAAATACATGAGTCCCTGAGTTTAGAGTATAATAACATTCAAATTTATGCTTTCAAAATTTTAACATCTGAGAACTTAATTTTTAAAATTTTAATATCCGAATTTTTTTCTAAATTTTTTATTATTAAATTTTTTAAAATTTCAATTATACCCTCCCCTCTCTCTCTCTCGCGCTCTCTACACTGGCGGCGGAGAGAAGGAAGGGAATAATTGTAATTTAAAAAAATTAATAATAAAAAAATAGAAAAAATTCGTGTTAAAATTTTAAAAATTAGAGACCCAAATGTTAAAATTTTAAAAACATAAACCTAAGGCCCTGTTTGGCGCGAAGACCAAAATCAGGACCAAAATAGTACTAATTTAAAAAACAACAATAATAATAATAAATAAATTTTTTAATCATTCTACACAAATTTTAATATAAAAAACGTTATTTTACTTTACATACTCAACAAATTTCAATAAAAATATCAAATTCATTTCATATTCTAGACTAAAATATTCGAATCGAATATTTTAATCTAGAATGTGAAATAAAATTAATATTTTAATTAAAAATTATTGAGTATGTGAAGTAAAATAATATTTTTTTTTATATTAAAATTTGTGTAGAATAATTAAAAATTTATTATTATTATTTTTTTTTTTTTTAAACTAGTACCATTTTGGTCTTGATTTTGGTCCTCACGCCAAACAGGGCGCCCAAGTGTTATTATACCCTAAACTCAAAGATCGAGTGTAATTTACCCGATAAAAAGTCTTTCTGCTTTAATAATAATAATAAAAAAAAAATTGAGTTGCTACATAGAATGCAGAAGAGATCTAAATGTCCTTAATGTAAAGTTCAAGAGGATTCATACATCATAATTTGTTTTTTCAGATTCGCACTGTAACATCAAATGAACAGGTTCTTGTATTTTCCGTTGGCAAGTTGGCACAGTCCATTGTAGGCAGCAGCATCTACAGAACATGGGGGAAGAAGCACAGAGTGAGTTCAAATATAAATAAGTTATAAATATAATATATATATATATATATATATGTATGTATATAAGTATATATAGATGTATACATATATGGGTTTATGTTTATGCATTTGAACTGCTCTTATAGAATATAACATATACATAGGATGATTGATAACATTTATATTATGCTGAAATGCAGTTTGCTGAACATAAAATAGCTGATGAAGCAAAACTGAAGGGTACAATTAGAACACAAGTGTGTATATTTCAAAAAGGAATCAGAATTTGAGGATATAAGAATATGATACATCCTAGATGTGGAGTATCAACACGCAAAAGTTGATGTCTGATGACAAATATTTGATATCGCACGTGTAATGATCAAAACTTAGAACTTATGCAAATCCTAACATTTTTTTTTTCTTGAAATTCTACGACTTTCGAAGAAATTCTGTCTTCTCATGCAATCTGATAACCTCCTAAAAAATCTTACGACCATTTATCATGAGATGACAACAGATGATAATTTCAACCAGAAAAATAAATTGTTGAGGTAAAATGAAATGAAAAAATCTATCAAATTGGCTTCGATGACTTGGCTTGTTTTGAGCCTCGTTGCGAGCCAAGTCCTTGGACACTTTAGTATCACTCGTTATTACGGTTGGATCATAACATATTTATCAGAATATTGCTATAGAATCTAAGAAGAAAAGAAAGTGGATGATGTCTGAGTATTTGAGAAGTTTTATACATGGGGAAAAGATCAAAGAAGGCTCATTCCAACCGTAAGAGAAGAACAATTGTCTAGGGTCTGAAGGCAAAGATTTTTTCACAAAGTGGAACACATCAATTCAAATTTGTCAGCTTTTCATGCATATATGCCACAGTGCCTGCTCCAAAGTGAATTCCTAACAAAAGTCAAGGTTGATGGTCGGTCACTAAACTTCTACGAAACAACCAATCAAGAACAAATCAATTGATTTTTCTTGTTAATTTAGAGCAAATATGGGAGATTAAAATCCAAACACAAAAGCATTTCAAGAAATGGCATCGACATTTCTATTAAAGTTGCAAGAGCTTACATGTAAATCAATGCAAATAATGAATCAAAGTGATCAGAATCTCAGAAAGATATAAAGAACGATCAATCAGAGGAGATAAGTGAATAAGAGGAAGATGAATGTAAAACCCTACTGGGAGAATAGTGCACTCTTCCACTATGCTTGTGAGGAGCATGGGAAGGCAGGGAAGCTATTTATACAAAGGAAGCCCTGAACATTGGACAGTTATGATCATATAACAAACCTGGGTAAGGTTTTAAGTACGCAACTCAAAAATTTTGCATTTTATACTAAAAATTTTTATTTATTACACATTATTACTAAAAATTTTCAATTTATATATTAAAATCTTAAAGTTTATTATTTACATATATATGCTATCCAAAAATCAGCTCAAGTTTATTCCATTCCAGACTCCAGCCCACCGTTGAACTCAAACATGTCATATAAACATTTTAGAATCTCATACTATTGTCATCATTCCCAGGTTAAAAAACCTTTTCCTTAAGAGCCCATTTCAAAAAAAAAATGCTTAGCCAAAGTTGAGGTTTTTATCCATATGACAAAAAATCTACAAAAAATCTCATACTTATTAGGCAACCCTAAGTTAAATATTATGTGATACAAACTTATAGAATTAAATTTTACAAACTTCACACTCCCATCCAATTTTGTTAGATTCCATTTGAGTAAGCCACTTATCTCAACTCAAGTTTCTAACCACACAAACTAGTTGACCCAAAAGATGATCAAAAAGCTCAATTGAAAAGCTAGAGATCATTGGAAAGCTCAGGATCACCTTAGTTGTGACCGCAAAGTTCAAGATCACCGCTCACCACACCTATATGAAAAGCTATCTCTTGCCGTCTAAGTCGATGTTCAGGGTAACCATACTGGATGACATAGTTCTAATAAAATGATATCTAATAGAATATATTCCATAAAGTTAATAGATTCAAATAGTTTTTTAACTAGACTGCATTGCTTGAAAAATTAAAATTGATGGGTGTGCACCATGTAATATTTAAAATTGAGGTGTCTAATATGTAAATAAACAAATTTTGTGTCATTTATAGGTAAAAACCCTAAAAAGTCTTAAGAGAACTTTTTCAATTTTTTTAGATGTATGATAATCTTTTTGGCTATGACTACAAAGCCTTAATCTTGTTGGCATGGTTCCAAACGGCACAAAAAAAATATTGAAAATTTTTAAGTAAATATATACAAAATATAAATCTTTTGAGCAGCATATATGTAAATGAAATATTTTGTATGATGCGGAAAGAAAGTATTAATGACATATATGTATACTTCAAAAGTGCATGTATGTGAAATAAAATTTTGCAGTGTAGATAGAAAATTATTGAGATATATAATATAAGAAATGGTTGAAATGAAGTATTAAGTTTGACCAAATCCTAAAACTTTTGCAAATTCTAACATTTTTTCATGAAGTCATACAACATCTAAATATATCCTGACTTCTTACACAATCTTAAACAACCAACAAAATCCTACATCTCTCATACAATCTTATAGCATTTCGAGGATAATTGATTCGATGTTATCTACATATCAATATCATCTAGATGTCTATGTCATCTATAAATTCTTATATATTTAATTCAATATCATTATATTAAGAAATAACAATAAAAAATCAATCTCTCATCTCTCTCGCCATTACAATCAGAGTGATTAGATGTCTAAATATCATTTTTTAACCTTATAATTAGAGCGTTATCTAAACATACTATCAAACAAAATAATTTATTTATTTAAAGAGCATTTGGCACAATGTTATCTAAATATTTGTGTTATTTACATGCCTATGCTATCTCTAAATTATTTTTATACAATATTATCTAGATATTTATGTTATCCATATGTCTGTCATTTTAAAATTATTTTTATTTGGCTCAATGTCATTTTAAAATTGAACTAAACGCTCCCATGTCTGTCTTATAAATTCTATATTTCCATCATAACAAGTGACCATTTATCATGACATGACAATAAATGATAATTTCAACTAGAAAATAAATTACTGAAGTATAATGAAATGAAAAAATTTATCATGCGGATTTCAATGACTTGGCTTGTTTTCAGCCTCACTGCAGGTGAAGTCCATGGACACTTCAGTATCACTCATGAATCATGATTGGGGTTGGATTGGACCATAACATATTGGTCAGAATGTTGCTATACAATGTAAGACAAGTATTGAACAAAGAAGAAAAGAAACTCAGCAAATGGTGTTTGTCAGAATTTGAAAGGTTTTATGGTTGGGGAAAAAATTGAAAAAGACACATTCCAACCTTAAGAACTATTATCTAGGGCCTGAAGGCCAAGAAGTTTTCACCAAATGAAGCACACCAATTCGTGTTTAGCTCTTCATGTCTGTATGCCACAGTGCCTGTTCCTAAATTGATTTCTGACAAAATCCAAGGTTGATAGACCGGCCACAAAACTTCTACGAAACAGCCAATCAATAACAAATAATTAGTTTCTTGCCAGTTTAATGTGCATCTATCTTCAGAGATCAAGAAATGTCGATTAATTCATGAAAAATGCTATGGTAATTTTTGCTTTAAATCTTCGATACTAAGTTTTTTTACTAATAAAAACTTGAGCAACTTCGAACAAACTAGCAACCAGAAAGATCACATAGAGGGATAAAATCAAACTGAATGAGATCGGTGTAAGAATGCAAGTACCAAATCTTTCGCCGAAGTCGGTGCACATTTCGGCGCGAATTGATTGGTTTCCATCAGCGATGCCAATGACTTCGACGTAGTGGGAGACGGGGAAGGTCTGCGGAGCGCCGCCCTTCACCGTCAGCTGCTGGCCGTCCGTGGACTGCCCGATCATCAAGCCGCCTTCGTTCCTTGAAACTTGGATCACCGCCCGCACTCGCCGTCCCATGTACATCTTCAGGAGCTCCGCGTTCACGAACACCGCAGGGCTCGACGTGTCCATTTCTTCCGCCGACGATCGATCTCTGATACAACAAACGAACCCTAGAGCGGGAGGCAGAATGGAGCGAGAGATAGAGATGGGGCTCAAAATTAGGGTTTTGAGATATGCGCCCCGAGGGGCCGATCCCGCCTCAGGCGGGAAAATATCAAGGAAAAATATCCTACCAAGTTCCAACTAATAAAATGGCGCTTATTTTTATTTTCACACTAATTTTATTTTAATTTATATTTTCACATTATCAAAACAATTATATTCTAATCATTTTAAAATAAATTTTATTTAAGAATGAAATAAATAATTAAATTTATTATAAAGAAATTGAATCAAATATTAATGCCTACCTACAAGGCTATTAAAAAAAAGGGCAAATTCACTCAGGTCCCTGAATTTAAGGATTATTATCACACAGATCTACGTTTTTTTAATTATATCATCGGGGTCCCTAAGTTTTTNNTAATAAAAAAATAAAAAAGAGACCCAGATGATAATTTTTGAAAACCTAGGGACCCCGATGATAATTTTAAAAACGTTGACCTGTGTGATAATAACCCTTAAACTCAGTAACCTGGGTGAAATTTTTTAAATTTTATTTAAGAATGAAATAAATAATTAAATTTATTATAAAAAAATTGAATCAAATATTAATGCCTACCTACAAGGCTATTAAAAAAAATTATGAAACTGTAGATTTATATGATATTATTTTTTAATCTCAAAGACTTGATTGATATTATCTGTTTTTGAAAGTTTAAATTTATGATATGTATACTCTTTCTTTATTCTAAGTAGTGGTAGCATTTGTTCATTAAGAAAAAGGGTAAATTACATTTAAGTCTATAATATCTTAAATTTTAATTAATAAAAAAAACTTTGCATCATATATTAATCAAATAATATTCAGTAGTATATTGTGATATTATTTAAACTTTATAATTATTTAATAGCATCAAATTTGGAGAAAATTAATTATGTTAAGATAAATAAATTAAGAAACTATCTGTAATTTAAAAACTTATATATATATATCAAGCACACTAAAATTATTAAGTTTATTGTAATTATTAATAGGAATGGATTAAATAGATGAATCTATTGGTATTTTCTTAAATTTTCAAAATTTTCATTATTAGTGGCATTAAAAGAGAAAGAGAATGGAGAAACGTCTTTCCCTTCATATTCTCGTATAATTTTTATTTTTTATTAACGACATTAAAAAAGAATATTAAATTTTTTTTTATTCGTCTTCTCCAGCACCTCTCTTTTCTTTCCAACGACGACAACAGAGAGTCAAAAAGCATCCCGCATCCTCTCCATTCTCTTCATCTTCTTCCTTCTAATCTTTTCCACTCTCTCTCTCTTCGTTTTTTCATTTTCTGTTTTTTCTTTCTACCGCATGGCAAGTTGAGAAGAACAGCCACTGGAGATTTATGGAGCACATAAGCTGACTGAAAGATGGGCAAATTTTATATTTTTGGTGTTTGGTGAGATAGCAAACTGTAGAGAGTGTGAGAGAATATGTCATCTTTCATATCACTTGTGCTTTGTCGATAGTGTCAGCGAGCCAGAGGCAAACCGACGACCTCACCTTGGGAAAGGCTGGCGACAATGAGCACAGACGGGAGGTGTGACAGTCAACAGTGAGCGCCGACAAGTGGAGCCGTAGTTGGACAGTGGTTCGCGTGGGTGAATGCATATAGAGAAAAAAGATAGAAAAGAATAATTAAATATATATAAGAGCAGAGGACATATTATAAATATATAACAGTTAATTGTTTTTAATAATAACAACATATTAGAATATATATATGTGATGCGATTATTTTATAATCACAGAGAAGTGATTTAGGATACAGACAGGAGTAATTTTGAAAATTCAGGCTAGTAAATGAATCGACTCAAAATTAAGGCAGGAGAAATCAATCTATTATGATTTGTTTGATGCGTGTTTTTATTTAATTGTATTTCGTTGCATGTTTCTGGAAACCTGATTATTTAATTGCATGAAAATAACTAATTTACTGCTATTAAATTGTATTAATTGTGAAAATCATGTTATGCGTGTTTGAATGTCTTATAAAAATATTATCGGTGTTATGACCTTTTTTTTAGTTATGAGTTAATATGAATACTGTTATATCATCATTGCTATTTCTGATAATATCTTACTGTATATTGAATAATCCAAACTGTTAAATGCTTGTTAACTAAAACTACTAAATTTTAACAATAGAGAACTTTGAATACTACATATTCTAACTAGAGCAAACTGTTAGTTAACTGTACTGAATTATTTTTGGCAATTTGAGGATTTCTCATTGCACCAACTGAGTAGGAAAAAGACATCAATCATTACTGCTATTGAAAAGGTATGACAATAGTCTGAAAGTAACTCTAAGGCCCTAAAAGCTGTGAAAAAAATAATTAAAATAATTTTTAATTATATGCTTAAGATGCATCATTATATATTATTGGGATATTACATTCAGGTCTCTGAGTTTAACGCTTAATAACGCACAAGTTCACATTTTTAAAATTATAACATCGGCATCGCCCGTGCCCAGGATCGGAAGGAAAGAGAGAGGCCGAGAATATACTGGTAATTTTAGAAAAATTATAATAATAAAAAAATTAAAAAAGAACACATTTGATAATTTATTAAAACTCGGGGATCAGATGTAATTTTAAAAAAATAAATTTGTGCGTTATTAAGCATTAAATTTAGAGACTTGAGTGTAATTATTCCTATATTATTTATTGTTATCTCTATATGTTAAAATATTATTTTTTTCATATTATGTTAGTAAAAAAAATTGAGTTCGAAAGGACTTATCATTTATTATTTTATAGGTTTATCGCAGAATCCACAGGAGGTATATGACAGGATTCTCCGAGTATTTGCAGACTAGGCATTTAGGATTTATTATATTTATGTTTTAATGTTATCAAATACTATTTAATATTCTGAATTTTATCTTTATATTTTGGACTATAATAAATTTTAACTTTACGATGATCTAATCAATAATATAATTTAATATTTTATAAAAATCTATTCACATAATAATATTAGAAGATTTTATTACAAAGTCTGAAGAGTTTTATAAATTAGCCTTACTTTTTAAAAAATATATGTCCATAAATTTACAAAAATTTTATAATTTTTATCGCAATTAAGATATTATTATTAATTTTTTTTTAATATATTATAAAATTATTTTAATTTGTCAATATTATAACTTTTGTTATATAATATTATTATTTTTTTGATAATTTTGGTAGTTGTGCTTTGAGTTTTAAAAATAGAATCAATCTTGGAATCGATAAAATTAAATATTTAAAATTTTAAAATCCAAATAATTTAATAATAATAATAATTAAATAAAATATAAAATAATATTTATAAAATACACTCATTTT
>JAEMOT010001599.1:0-85809 GCA_019297695.1 Apostasia ramifera | reverse complement strand
TATATATATATATATATTATCCTTTTTAAAAATCAACACTATAAATATTGACATTTTTCCATGATTTATTGTCACAAAATTAAAGACAAATGCTTCTTGTAATTTCCAATTAACAGCTCATTTAATTTTTGGAACTTGTTGATTTTTTTTTTTTAACTTTGCTCATTTATTTTTGTGGCAAATATATTCACATCATTAAAATCTATCAATATTATATATTTGATATATAAATATTTAACTATAAAAATTATATGAAATTACTATACATGCATAATTTATGTCACAAAATTGTGATATAAATATAATCAAAGTTGTAATTTTTATGATTATTGGACAATATTAAGTACTTGTATGCAATTTTTTTCTTGGTTTTTTAATATATTTTAAAATTATTTAGTTCTTTTATAAAAGAAGTCGATTTCTCTTTCACCATGTTGCAATTTGTTTTGTTGTGCATGGATGACTACAAGAAATTAAATATATATTTTTTCCTATTCTTCTTAATGGAACTCAACATGCCTATGATTTTTTTCACAAATTTTGGGTTAATTTCTTTCTAGTCCCTCAGATAAATTGCCACTTATAGATGAGTCTCAAGTTACTAATTTGGTTCAATTCCCTAACTGTTGTGAAGTAATTTTTTTGAACATTATATTTCGGTCATTGGGTTTCGACTTTCAAGGCTCATATTAGCTCTCCCGCCTCTTAGTTTACTAAAACTTTTAATTTGATTCATCAATTTTAAAAATTAACAGCATTTTAATCAGCTGAATGAAAATCGTGATGGTTTTCAAACAATCGACTAATCAAATGCCCACATCTTAAATTTTTTTCATCACTTTAAATCCTATATTCATCGTTATGAAAATTCTATTCCAATTTATTTCGCTTTATCAATCAATTGAATTAAATGATAAAAATTAAATTGTGATCTTTCGTTGATCGATTAACCGAAAACTATCTAATTAGATGCATCTTGACAGTAATATCTTTTAAAATAGATGAATCAAATTGATAATTTTTTTTGAAAGCTAATGAATAAAAATAGTCATTGAGCAGTTGACTTCTCTGTTAAAAAGTCAATGTTGACCTTTTGCCAAAGTCAAAGTCAAATGCATCATGTATTTTCCAATTAATAGCTCATGAATATTGATTTTTGTCCAATATATTTTTTTAAATTATTTAATTCTTCCTTCAATAAAGTCAATGTCTCTTTCACCAAGTTGCATTGTTTTCTTGTGTATCAAAATAATGGATACATACAACAAATTAATTTATATATTATTTTTCTTAATGGAATAAATTTTACTAGTTTAAGATAGAGAGAAAAACTAAAAACTCTAAATTTGATTAACTGTATTTTATTCGATTTCAACTTCACCCGAATTTCTTATAATTTAAAGTCAGCTCACTAGAAAAAAAGATTCAAGTCCATCTGTACAATTATACATATGTCGACGTTTTACAAGATTTTTAAATATTATATATACTTGAATAAGTAATATAAAATATATATTAAAGGTATTTAAAGTATATAGTAAAAAGTTTTTTGTACAAATAAATATATAATGCATATAAATTTAACTAAAAATAATAAATTATATATTATATAAAACAATTTTTAAATCAAAAAATATAATTACAAATCAAGCTTAATTCAACTCAAAATTGATTAAATTTTAGTTAACTCGAATTAAACTCAATTTTTTTGAATTTAAGTTAAGACAAATTCGCTTAAACTCAACTTGTTATTAGCCATGGGTTCCAAGTTACTAATTTGGTTCACTTTCATGACTATTTTGGTCTTTTTTTTTTCCTAATGCTTAGTGAAATAATTTTTTTAGTACAATATTCTGGTTCTTTAGTTTTGAGACTCACATTATTTACAAAAATTCCTAATTTGGCCCATCAAATTTAAGAATCAACAACATTTAGGTCATTCAAATAAAAATAATTAAATTTTTTAATCATTTAATTATTTTACCAACTTAAATACTTATTTGATGTTTGCTTTAATATTATTTTAATATCATATTATGTTATTTAAATATTATTATATCTAAATTATCTTTTAAGTAATAATTTTATAATATTTTATAAAATTTTTTACATGTATTATTAAACTAAATAATTAATTCCATCCAGACTTAGGAGTAGAATTTATAAAATTGTAGTAAGACCAGTGATAAAATATAATACTGAATGCTGATCTATAAAAAAAAAATATATAAATAAAATAAATATTATAGAAATGAGAATTCTAAGATAGATATATGAATATATACGAAAAGATAGAACAAGAAATGAGTATATCTGCGAGAAAGTTGGTGTTGCACCAATTGAGAATAAATTTAGAAAAAATCAATTTAGATAGTTCGAATATATAAATTGTAGGTTGATTGAAGCTCTAGCTAAAAAAAATGATCTATTGAATTCTGCTCACATTAAAAAAAAAAGAGACTAAAGAAAATATGATAAGAAATTGTAAGAAGCGATTTAACCTCACTTAGACCTAAATAAGAATTTATTAACTGATAGAGCACAATGAAAATAAAGGATTCATGTAGCTGATCCCACCTAGTAAGATTAAAGCTTAGTTGTTTCGTTGTTGTATTAAACTAAATAATTATTAATATTTCTCTAAACATCCTCTTATATTTGTTTTTTTGATATAAACTTAAATACCTATATTGACTGTTATGAAAGATGTTTTTTAATTCGAAAGACTAAAATCATTAAAAAAATAAAATTATAATATTTCAACGATCACAATTAGAAGAAATTCGATACTAAAAACTGATGCTATAAAAATGAACAAGAATAAGAACATACTTACTGTCAGGTTCATTATCATACCAGTTAGACAATGAACATATTTCTCGTTAATCTTATTAATTTATTATTATTATTATTAAGTAATAAATATTACATAGATAAATTAATTTTTCGTGATTTGATCAAACTTTAAATGTAATTCAGTTTGATATTAAATTAGATCAGATAACCTGTCAGTTTCAGTTCACGGTAGGATATATCGAATTGGGCAGTTTTACTCGATTTTTATAATACCGTTAAAAAAATGTTTTAAAATAGACAAACCAAACTGAGGATTTTTGAAAATTAATGAAAGCAAAATGCTAACAGCATCAAACTCAAAAAACTTATATACATTTTTATCCATTATTTTAGTCTTCTAAAATTAAAGATATTTGAGAATCAAAAAAAAAAATCTATTTTAAAAGAAGTCAAACAATAAAGTGGAACCCACAACCTCTGACTTGAGGAATGGAAGTCAACTAGCTGGAGAAAAAGAAGGCCATGCTTGTCTTTAATTCAATCCATCGTTGACTTTCATAAATATCTACGCAGCAATTAACTTTTAATTATAAAATAATAAAACTAGTGGCCATTAAATCAATATATAACTCCACAATTATTTTTAATTTAATTTACTGGATAATCTAATATATTAAAGTCAAAATAAGTTTTGGACTATATTTAATTGGCCTCATAGCATTTTTTTAACAACATTATTTTAGAGGGAGAAAAATAAATGAAAATTTTGAGTTTTTTTAGATGCTGAAAACTTAACGAAATGATCATAAAAAAAACCCTAAACTGATGGACCAAGATGAAATTATTCAAAAAAATGTGGACCCATGTGAAAAGACTTACAAAAATGGAGGATGTAATTATAAAATTAAAGTCCTATTTGATGTGATAATTAAAATGATATTAATTTTAAAAATAATAATAATAACAATAAATAAATTTTTCTAATTATTTTACATAAATTTTAATATAAAAAATATTATTTTATTTTACATACTTAATAATTTTATTTTACATACTAAACAAAAATATTAGGATATAATATTTTAGTACAGAATGTAAAATAAAATTAATATTTTTATTAAAATTTATTGACCATATAAAATAAAATATTATTTTTTATATTAAATTTTATATAAAATAATTAAAAAATTTTATTAATTATTATTATTATTATTTTTTAAATTAGTATTATTTTGATCTTGATTTTAATTCTCGCGCTAAACAGACTAAGAGAATAAATAGAGAAACTCAATTCTTCTAGTGAAAATTAAGGAGCTAACTCTAGAGTTGACAATAATTTTTTTTTTGTTTCAATAGACAGCCTCATAATTAATTAATTTATTGATTAATTATAATTTAAAGTACAAGTTTATTGAACTATTTGGCAAATTGAATCTTAATAAATAAAAAGTTTAAATCATGATTAATTAATTTATTAATTAATTATCGAGAACATATAATTTTTTTTAACGTACGTAATATTTATACTGAATTTTTAAATCAAGAAATATAGTCACACGTAAACTCAATTTTACATAAAATCTGATAATTTTTTTATCAACCAAAATTTTTTTTTTTTTCAAAATTTAAAAGTTTTTGTTAATAATAATTACATTTGTAATTATAGGCTAATCTAATTTTAATTGATAGGTTAATAAAATGAAGAACAAAAGAATAATGAGAAAAAGAGAATAATAATTAAAGATTTTAAAAAATAATTAATTAATAAATAAAATGAAATGTGTGTTCATACTGGCATATTAATTTCAAAAGGATAATTTAGACTATTTATATATTATATTCAATAAAATATTATTTAAATATCATGTTTTTTTACTTTATATTATCTGTTTATCGAAATTTTTATTATTACGATTTTTAATGATTATAATTTTTAATATACTATTTTTAATTATAATAATTTGCTAATATATCATCCATATGCAATCACTGACAGAAATTTTAGGTGACAATACATACATATATATATATATATATATATGAAAATTTTAAAATATTTTATTAATTAATATTTAATATTTCAAAAAATGTGTAAAATGTATTTTAAAATAGAAAACTCAAAAAATGATAAAAAAAAATAATAACAGTAAATAGAGAAATAAAAAGCGACGAAATATATAACTCTTTGAATTATTTAATAAATTGATCGATAATAAATTTGAATTCTATTTACTGAATTATCAAGTAAATTAAAACCATAATTTAGATTAGAGTCGTAATTCATTATTGGTGAATTTATTGAACTATTTATTAGATTGTGTAGCAAAGTCGATACGTAAATCTGCAAAATAGCAAGCCGAAATATTCGATCTTTTGGACCTATACAAAATAAGCACAAGAAGTTATAGCTTATACATAATTTTGATATCCTAAAGTCAACCTTCATAAAAGCAACGGGTCGGTTTCAAAGGACCGGGTCACCGGCTAACGCCGGTAGCGGGCCTGGCCGGGTCGGTCAACTGCCCCGCAGCAAAAGATTGGACTCCGTCCTCACTGGGCCAGTGGGCCGACTTTAAAGTCAATTTCTTTCTTAATAATCTTAGATCAAAATATAAAAAATAAAAATAAATAACAAAACGACCGACTGAAAAGACTAATTATTCAGACTTCAACTTAACGTATCATCAGAAACGTCCACGTGTCCAACAACGTTATGGTCCCAGATTGGGTTAATTTAATTTGTTGCAGTTCACAAACGCGGTACTTTTCCCGTGACCCATCCGTCCAAGCAACGACTATCCATTTTCCCAACCATGAAAATTAAAAAATATTAGTTAAAATTGCATCGTTAGACCCTGAACTTTCTTATGAATTCTTATAGGACTGAACCCTTACACATTAGTCCTATAATTATAATAAAACTCTTTGTAATTTCTTTATGATCGTCATTACTGTCACTTTAAGAGCTTTGTAGAAAGATAGAGCTTTCCACTTTCTCAAATCTTATGATAGCCTCTGGTGATCAATTTTTTGATTTAATGAAATATTTTTGACTTGATTCGTAGATGTAGGAGGATCTCGTTGAAATATGTAAATCTCGATACAATTTATTGATTCATATAGAAATTCATTGTACATTGTTAGTCCATCTGCATTCATGGTGAAACGTAGATAAATTTAAGAAGTAAATTCACTTAAATTTCTGAGTATATAGTGAAACGTGCATATTTTGCTAGCTTATAAGCAACTTAGTTACCTTATTTTCAAGTGTGTAAATCAACAATTACTGAAGATGGTCATTTCTTTATCATATTTTAGATGTTAAATCTTACAAGAGAAAAATCATATGCATTTGATTGCAATGCTAAAATCACCTTTGTTGTATCTTCTTCAATAATGGCATCCGTGAATCCCATCATCTTCTCTAGATAAAAAGCTTTTTCTACTGTAATACTTAAACCCAAAAGGCTTGAAGTAAAGTAGGCTTTCAATTCACCTTTGTGGTTTCTAGCTATAACACTCACACCTATGCAGTCTTGAATATCATCAATAGCTGCATCGAAATTAAGTTTACTACTTGTTTTTTATGGTGGCCACTATTTCTTCTCATTCCCTAGTCTTTTAATTACTTCTGGCTTTTAGACTCTCATGAAATCTCTAATGTAATCCATAGTGAATGAAATTTCACGTTACTTTAAGTGATTGCTTCGTGCCTCCCATTAGAATTGCATTTTTAGTCATCCAAATCGCCCACATGATCGCCACAATGAGGTTGGGAGGATTCTCCTTGCCATTCCTCCCCTCACCAAGAGCGCCACTATTGTTAAGAATTCTCCAATATTGTCTCCCAAACATAGCTCCATTAAGAATGGAGGACCCATGTGAAATAACTTGCAACATTAAGAACTACAATAGAATAATTTTAAGAAAAAGGATAAATTGCAACAAACTTCAGGAGTTCAGGTACCGGAAAACAATTAACCTCTAGAAGTGAAGTCCACCGTCTCCGTCAGGCAACGCGGAACGAATCTTGAAGCAATAAGTCAATTTCAGCCGTCGATTCGACTGTACTGCCTTTTGACTTCATTCTCCACCAAACCACTGTTCTTCTTTATATGCATCTCCTCCATCTTCTTCTCCCCAATTTAAACCTTAATCTTCTCTTCTTCTTTAGGGTTTTGAGAGATCTGCTAATCTTTTAGCGCCGATGCCCGTCGATCTGATCTGGCACAGTAAGATGGACGACCAGATCTCCGTACAGGAGGCGGCGGCGGCCGGGATACGGAGCGTGGAGAGCCTCATCTTCCACCTCAACCAGCACAGTTCTTTGCCGACCTCGCCGGCACCGACCGTCGACTGCCGGGCCATCACCAACCACACCGTCGGCAAGTTCAAGAAGATGATCTCGATCCTAAACCGCACAGGCCACGCCCGATTCCGCCGAGGTCCGATTGCGCCGCAGCCGGAGGAAGCGCCGCCGGTCGTCGCCTCCGCCGTCAAGAAGCAGAGCCTGACGCTGGACTTCAGCAAGCCGAGCTCCGCCGCGGCGAAGCAGAGCTTCAGCGTCTCGACCACGATCTCGTCTGGTACAAACTCGTCGTCCTTCTTGTCTTCGATCACCGGCGACGGGAGCGTCTCCAACGGCCGGCAGGGCGGCGGATCTTCTTCTCTCCTCGTACCCCCTTCCTCCGCCATCTCGGCTGGAATCGCCGGCTCCCGCAAGCCCCCGCTGTCCTCATCAGCCAGCAAGAAGCGATGCCTTAACAACGCCGTCTCCGACGGCGTCCCCGGCAAGATCGCCGCGACCGGTAGCCGCTGCCACTGTTCCAAACGCCGGTAAGGCCCAAATCCCCGATTACCGCCTCTCCGGCGCACGATTTCTCGCGACAGAGAGAACAATACTAACCTGCGCCGAATTTCTTCTAGCAGGAAGAATCGCGTGAAGAAGACGATCCGGGTGCCGGCAATCAGCTCGAAGATGGCGGATATCCCGCCGGACGAGTACTCATGGCGGAAGTACGGTCAGAAGCCCATCAAGGGCTCGCCGTACCCGAGGTACTTCTTGCTCCCTTTGGCCATTAACCAGCTCCGATTCCCCCCGAAACACTAACTCTAACCCTAACCGTCTTCTTTCGCTCCGCAGAGGATACTACAAGTGCAGCAGCCTCCGCGGCTGCCCGGCGAGGAAGCACGTGGAGCGGGCGCCGGACGATCCGGCGATGCTGATCATCACCTACGAGGGCGAGCACCGCCACTCGCAGCCGCCGCCTTCCCCCACCGGGAACCTCCAACGGCAGATCTGAGGCCTTTTGCTTTTCAGTCTCCGTTTTTCATAAATTTATGTTTTAACGTTGTGGTTCCTTGTGGAAGGGCTTTTCTGTAAAAAGTTAAGAAACGAGAAATTATATGACATCATTTTCACAGAAAATTGGATTTAATTTTTTGCTTCGCGTCCGCTGGTTCGGGCCCCACGTCGTTGACTATAATTAAGTGGAAGTCCTTGAAGTTGACTTCAAGGATGAATTATTTTAATTAAAAAAAAATTGTCCTATCAAGATAAGTGAAATAAATTTATTGTTGGTTTTGAATTTTAATTAATTAGATTATCAGGTGAATTTACATATAATTTCTGATAATCCAGTTGATTGAAGTTTAAATTTGCAATTGATTAATTTATCAATTAATTATTAGAAATGTATAGGGGAATTGTTTTATTAATTCACTGAAAATTTTGTATTTTTTGATAGTTTTTTAAAAAAATTTAAATATTGGGACTTTATCAACTTGGTGCAGCATTTTAATATGTTCTAGAGAAGATGCCGTTAGTGGTGGCTATTGGGAACATAGAAATTTGTCTTAAGGTGAAATTACTCAATTAGCAGATAATTTTTTTTTTTTTTTTAAGTTGTCTCATTTGATGAGATATATATATATATATCATTGTTAACACATGGTTCCAGCACTGCATCACAGCTGTGTACGTGGTTTCCAGTGGCACTAACTTCTTATTTTAATACTGTTATTCTTGCAGGTCTCAAATCTCGGCCACGAGGGTCCGGCAAGCATCGTCCATGACCCTTGGGAGGATTCCCTGGCAGCATCGATGATGATATTTCTCAGCTGCACCTGTCGCAATCGGCGTGGCCCGACCGTGTCGTTTCCCGTACGAGACACTTTTTTCAGACACGAAAGTCAAGGACCCACGTGCTCCAGCCCTCACGGATCCCTAGAAGCAATACCAAAGATCAAAAAGTCAAGCTCTTCTTTTACTGCCTCTTGGTTCCTCCAATGGCCAATAAGCAGTATGGGTCCAGAGTTTGTTTACTTTCTTCCCTTCCGGAAAATCAGGACGGAGCTGCATTATCTGCTGCCTACAAATATCCTTGAACAGGCTTCAGGCCAGGGGGTTCTTTCGAAGGAGGCAGGAGCAGAATTTTTCTCACCCCTTTGTAACAAGAGCTCTCTCTCTCTCTCTCTCTCTCTCTCCTCTTCCTTACCCTTTGTACTGGTTTTCCGACCACCCCTTTGATTCATAGTGAAAACCTCCCTCACTAACACTCGGTGGATGTAGGGGATTTCTTTCCTGAACCACCTTAAACACTGGTGTGCTATTCTGGATACATATTATTCTCTTTTAAGCTTTAATTATGAGACCCAGCTCTCTGCGTGTCGCCGTGTTTCGGGGCTCTCTTTTCTTTTCTCTCTATCTTTTGGGACCCCTTGTGTCCTACGTCAATATTTTTCTGGTACTTTCATTGAGACCGCGAGAAGATGGTGGCTAGAACACGCAGAACTAACTCCATAGCTCGCAGCGCGCACGCAGGAGAACCATCAGTCAGGGCATCAGGTGACGAGGCTTCCGTCTCAACGTCTTGGTGTCGCGCCGGATCTACTTCTTCCTCCAGAGACACCCGCATCACAGAGTTGCTGGGAATGTTGGCAAACCTCACCGATCTGGTTACTAGCCTTACAGCACAGTAGGCCGTGATTCTTAGGTAGACTCAGCCAGTTTGCGCCACCATCCTACCACTTGTGCCACTTTCGCCAGTTGAGGCGGCCCATAATCCTCTTCTGCCGGTCGCGGCAGCGCCGCCACCTCTCCCGCCAATTGCGGCAGCCCGTGAGCCTCTTCCGTCAGTCGTAGCGCCTCCACCTCTCTCGCCGGTCGTGGCAGCTCCGGCCCCTTTCCTGCTTGTCGCAGCGCCTTCTGTTCAATCGTCTGGCTCTTCTCAGCCGCCCTGACGCCCTATTCCTGCTCAAGAGGTCCCTCAAAATCCTCTTCCACCATGTTCACTACCACAACCTACATTTTTTTCTTCAGTATTCCCTCCTTTCCTCACCGGGCGTAATCTACCCTTTACCGGAGCTCAGGCCCTCACATATGGACCTGACCCTTTCTTTGGCCCGTTGGATAGCAACGCTCCTTTCTCTGATGTCATTCGGCAAGCGCCAGTCCCGGAAGACTTCAGGCCACCCCGATTTGAGGCCTACAGGGGTGCTACCAATCCCCACGAGCATATTCAGGGTTTCGAGGCCACTGTCCGTTATCGTCAGCCCGACGAGGCCACCAAGTGTCACCTTTTGGCCAATACTCTTAAAGGGAGCGGCTTTCAGTTGGTTCGTGAAGCTGCCCAGGGGGCACATCTGTTCCTATGAGCACTTGAAGTGGGAGTTAATCGCCCGCTTCATTGGCCGGACACGGATGATCGTTTCTGACATGGTGCTCGCCAACATTAAGCAGGGCGAGAAGGAGAGTTTGCGAGACTACACCAACCGCTTCTTTGCCGCGGCAGCAGAAGCAGAGGACGTAGATCCTGCCATGACTATGCACAACTATCGGAGGGGTCTCAAGAGCGGCGATTTATCCAAATCCCTCCAACTGGCTAAACCTCGAAGCTATCTGGAGCTGGTTGCCAGGGCCAGCCAGTTTGTGATGTTGGAGGACACTGAGGCTTCTCCACCCGACGTTACCAGAGTCAAGAAGGAGAAGAAGAGGAAACATCAGGGCGACGAGATACCGTCCACAATGATCCGCAGAGGAAGGAATCACGGCATGAATGGAAGAAGGCCACAACAGGCCCATGAGCAAAAGCATTTCTTCTCCCGGCCACTTACTGAAAGTATACGCAGCGGTCGTGAAACAAGGGTGGGTTCGTCCTGCAGGACTCAAGCCAGCACCACTAGCCGGAGTTGATCCGGAGAATTACTATGAGTTTCATGGGAACTACGGGCACAAGATTCACAAGTGCCGCGCATTAAGAGCCCTGCTAGACAAGCTGGCGGACCAGGGCAAACTTGAGGAGTTCATGTTGTTGGTGCCTACATTCAGTGTCGTGCAGAAGGGCAAGGCTCCAGCAGACGTGGGAGCTCCAACCCAGGTCTCACCGCCTCCGAACCTTAGCCGATCGGTGCGACCCTATCCTCCCGCTTCCAGAACCATCAACACTATCTTCAGCGTTGACCTTGCCACTGCGCACCGCCAGGTGGTTGAAATAGACGACATCTCTCATCAGCCCTCTTCTTCCATCCCACTCATTTTCTGTCATGAAGATCTCCCTCGCATGGGCAACCCTCACAATAACCCGATAGTGGTCACTGGTCGTGTCGCCGACTTCGATGTTCGGCGAGTACTCCTCGACTCAGGAAGCACGACCGATATCTTATTTGAATCCGTCTTCCTCCAGATGAGTCTTAAGGAAATGAACCTTCTCCATGTAGGAACTACCTTGCTGGGTTTCTCTGGGGAGAGGGTTCAGCCGCTAGGATTCATCTCCCTACCGGTCTCTTTCTGTGATGACAACGGCCACGCCATGAGCATGGTAAACTTCGCGGTCATCAGGGCCAGGTCAGGCTACAATGCCATCCTCGAGAGAATAATACTCAACTCTTTCGGGATGGTAATCTCTATGCCCCATCTCTGCGCGAAGTTCTCTATCTCTAGCGGTGTTGTCACCATCAAAGGAGACCTCCGGTAGGCCACCCGATGTTTCCAAATCGCAGCGCATCTCGTTGTCGACCATCTAGACCCGATGGAGTCTCAGCCTCTCATGCCACAGGAGGGGTTATCAATGTATCAGTGGGGGGAGAAGGATCTTCAAAAATTATAAATATATCTTCTTCCATGAATGCAAATCAGCAAGCAGGTGTCACTGGTTTGCTTTTTGAGTATGTAGATTTCTTTGCTTGGTCCCCCAAAGATATCTCGGGGGTCGACAGGGCTATCTGTGAACATCATTTGAGTGTATCTGCTGACGCCATTCCCACAAAGCAAAAGAAACGGGTCACGACAGGAGAGAGGCAGAATGCTATCGAAGAAGAAGTAAATAAATTTCTGAAAGCAGGCTACATCAGAGAAGTCCAATACCCGCAGTGGCTTACCAATATTGTCATGGTAAAGAAAGCCAGCGAGAAGTGGAGGATGTGTATAGACTTCCGGGCGCTCAACCAGGCCTGTCCCAAAGACACCTATTCTCTTCCGCGCATCGATATGATGGTAGATCGCACATCCGGATATAGTGTGATGAGTTTCGTAGATGCTTTCTCAGGATACCACCAAATTCGAATGGCCAAGGAAGACGCAGAAAAAACTGCCTTCATCACCGACTTTGGCACTTATTGTTACAATGTTATGCCCTTTGGTCTCAAAAACGCTGGCGCCACATACCAGCGCATGATTGACGCGTGTTCAAAGGCCAAAGGGGGAGAAACCTCGAAGCATACGTTGACGATATTCTGGTCAAGAGTCGGAGCATGGAGGAGCATTTTGCAGACCTCAGAGAAACTTTTGATACTCTCCGAAAGTTCAATCTTAAGCTGAACCCCACCAAATATACTTTTTGCGTAGTCTCAGGAAAGTTCTTGGGCTACCTAATATCAGTCAGAGGAATAGAGGCTAACTCAGATAAAATCTCAGCAGTCCTCAGCATGCCTTCTCCCCGATCACTAAAGGAGATTCAAAAGCTCACCGGCCGTATTAATAGCTTGGGGAGATTCATTTTCAAGGCTGGTGATAGGTGTTTGACGTTCTTCCGGTGTCTTCGCAAGGGCAAAAAAGGTCAATGGACCGATGAATGTGAAGCTGCCTTCACAGAGCTGAAGAAATACCTTACAACGGCACCAATGCTTGTGGTACCAAAACCAGGGGAGATTTTGTCTCTTTACCTAGGGGCATCAGATGCAGCGGTTTTGGTTGTCCTCGTGAACGATGATAAGGGGACCCACTGCCCTATCTTCTACATCAGTCATATACTTCTCGATACAGAGACCCGGTATCCCACACTGAAAAAACTCGCTCTTACTCTCCTGGTGGCCGCAAGGAAGTTGCGTCCATACTTTCAGTCGCATACCATTCAGGTGGTTACGGACCAGCCTCTCCTGAAGGTGTTACACACCTCCGAGGTTTCGGGAAGACTCCTCAAATGGTCCATCGAGCTTGGCGAGTTCGACATCAAATACATCCCGCGGTTGGCAATCAAAGCCCAGGTGTTGGCCGACTTTGTTGCTGAATTTTCTACTACAGAGTCAGTAACCACGAAAAGCAAGGTCATTCCGTGGTCTCTCCACGTCGATGGTGCCTCTGGACTTCAATCTCAAGGAGTTGGAATTTTGCTCACCAGCCCCATGGGAGTCGCCCTACATCGAGCGGTAACCATTACGTTCAAAGTTACCAACAATCAGGTGGAATATAAAGCTCTCATTGAAGGGCTGAAGTTCGCCCTTGGAATGTCGGTAAAGCGCATACAGGTGTTCAACGACTCTCAGCTGGTTGTCAATCAAGTCAATCGCACCTATGAAATAAAGGATGAGGTTTTAAAGAAGTATCCGGCGAAGGCCCAATTCTTGATCTCCCAGTTTGATGATTTCTCCCTAACACATGTCCCCCGAGAGGAAAATCAGGTGGCAGACCACCTCGCAAAAGGGGGACTCCCCGACTTTCATCAACACCAGCTATCCGAAAAGCCCAGCTATGACTGTGCAGAAATTCATAGCTCTGAGGAAACACCTTGTTGGATGGATAGAATCATCAACTATCTAAAGAATGTGGATCAGCCTAGCAATCAGCAAGAGGCCAAAAAACTGAGGCTCAAAATATGTCCTCATTTGCGACGAACTGTACAGAAGATCTTATGCCAGGCCACTCACAAAATACTTGAGGTCTGAAAAGGCTCAAGAAGTCATGGAAGCTGTTCACAAAGGGGTATGTGAAACTCATGCTCTGGGCTGAAGTCTGGTCATGTGAATCCTGTGCCAGGGATTCTTCTGGCCCAACATCCACAAGGATGCTCAAACATTAGTAGAGAAGTGTCCTCAGTGCCAATACTATGATGACATGCGAAGACAACCTGCCAATTACCTCAACTCATCTTGGACGTTTGTCGTCGGGGGGCTCGACTTTTTAGGGCCAATGCCCACAGCCATCCGTAGCTACAAATGGCCGCTGGTTGCTGTTAATTACTTCACAAAATGGATAGAAGCAAAGCCTCTTGCTCAACCCACTGCCCAAAGTGTCGAGAACTTCCTGTGGGCAAACATCATCTGCAGATACGGGGTTCTCGTGGTGATCATCACAGACCAATCAGTTGATTCGCGACTTTTACGGTAAACATCAAATTAACCTTAAGTATGCCTCTGTGTGGCATCCACACACGAATGGGCAGGTCGAAGTCACCAACAAGAATATCATGAACATCCTGAAGAAGCGCCTCGACGGTGTCAAAACCCGCTGGCCAGATGAGCTGTCAGATGCTCTTTGGGCTTATAACACCGCCCCATCCGAGGTTACCCAAAAATCTCCTTTCTCCTGAGCCTTCAGAATGGATGCCGTCATACCTGTCGAGCTAGAGTATTACTCCCCTAGAATAGAAGCAGCAGCCAACTTCGATCCCGAAGATTTGCAGATCTGGATGAATGAGAACGATGATTCCCGACGGGTTGATCTAGATCTCTTGGAACAAAAAAGACAATTGGCTGCAGTTAAGCGACTAGAGCATAAGCGCCGAATTGAAAGATACTTCAACCGCAGGGTCAATCCCAGAGACTTCGCCCAAGGCGACCTGGTCCTCAAACGACGACTTCTCGCTGGCAGCAACTTGGGAGTTCCCAAACTCGAGCCCAACTGGGAGGGCCCATATATCATACGCGACGTTGCAGGACCTGATGCTTACTATCTTATGACATCTGAAGGCATCCAATTCCCCCGGACTTGGAGCGGAGATGATCTGAAGAAATTCTATGCTTAAGCCCTGGCATCTACTTGTTCTCATTTTTTACACATGGGATTCATTTGTGCAGTTGTCACTAATTCACCTCTTCAATCTTGCTGCTTTCTCCCTTCCTTCCCTTCTCTTCGTTCTTCTCATCATTTCGAACAGCCGCTGGAAGAAGACAGAGAAAGGAATGTCTCTTTACCATTGCAGGAAGAGGGACTGGCTCACCAAGAGGAGCAGGACCGCAAATCACCAAGGGCATCTTCACTGACCCTTGTCCAGGAACGTCCACCTTAGGGAAAAATCGCTCAACATCTTCATCATTGAGCAGAATCTTCCCTGATTCCAATTTTGCCTCGCAGGTGTCTGAACTACCACACTCAGCTCTCTTCGATCTCCAATCTTCAGAGGCAGCTTGACCGGAGAGTCAGAGACGTTCATCACTTCCGTCGCCTCCCTGGATGCAAGCTTTTGTGCAGACTCCAAAGTTCGCGCCAGGACCCTAGCAACCTGGGCAGACGAAGCCTCCACTTCCAGGTCCACCTACTTCCTCCTTCTGGAGCACCTCGACAGTCTTCTCCGCCGCCGGTTCCGGCGACCCTTTAGACGGCTCCAGGGCTCTCTTCTTCTCGGGAGGAGGGGCGTCGACCGAAGGACTGCTGACCCTCTTCTTCTTCAGTGGAAAACTCTTCAGAGTCGTCCATTTCTTGCTCTCCGCCATCTCTCTAAATGATCTACTCTTTCTCTTGCAGAGTTTTTAGAAGCTGGCGAGGGAGAAACAAATCGGCGAGGAGTCGTTCTTGCTATATCCTGATAGGCCTTGGGCAGCGCATCCACCATCGCGACGATTTGTATTCCAGAACCCACATTAATGTTCGCGCCTTGACAATGCGGGAGGCTAATGTTAACACATAGTTCCAGCACTGCATCACAGCCATGCACGTGGCTCCCAGTGGCACTAACTTCTTATTTTAATACTGTTATTCTCGCAGGTCCCAAACCTCGGCCATGAGCGTTCGGCCAAGCATTGTCCACGACCCTTGGGAGGATTTCCTGGCAACATCGATGACGATATTTCTCAGTTGCACCTGTCGTAATCGTCGTGGCCCGACTGTGTCATTTCCCGTACGAGACACTTTTTCCAGACACGCAAGTCAAGGACCCGCATGCTCCAACGCTCATGGATCCCTAAAAGCAATGCCAAAGATCAAAAAGTCAAGCTCTCCTTTTACTGCCTCTTGGTTCCTCCAATGGCCGACAAGCAGTATGGGTCCAGAGTTTGTTTACTTCCTTCCCTTCTGAAAAACCAGGACGGAGCTGCATTATCCGCTACCTACAAATACCCTTGAACAGGCTTCAAGCTAGAGGGGGTTCTTTTGAAGGAGGCAGGAGCAGAATTTTTCTCACACCTTTGTAACAAGAGCTCTCTCTCTCTCTCCTCTTCCTCACCCTTTGTACTGGTCTTCCGACCACCCCTTTGATTCATTGTAAAAACCTCCCTCACTGACGCTCGGTAGACGTAGGGGATTTCTTTCATGAACCACCTTAAATATTGGTGTGCTATGCTGGATGCATATTACTATCTTTTAAGCTTTAATCACGAGACCCAGCTCTCTGCGTGTCGCCGTCTCTCGGGGCTCTCTTTTCTTTTCTTTCTATCTTTTGGGACCCCCTGTGTTCTACGTCAACAATCATATTTTGTAATTTTTTCTAAATTTCATATCTAACCTTATTTTTAAATATATCAAACAAAATCTTTTTATCTACCTTTACAAATTAGCTCTTCTAATAAATTTTTAACGATTCAAATAAAGTTAAAACTTAACCTAACAAAGTAGAAAAAGGTACACATCTATATTCGATACTCTCAAATCATGTTGGGTGGGAATTCTTATAAATAGAGAAAGCTACTACCAATCTAACAAGAGAAGAAGAGATTCGATGCTTGAAGCATGAAGTGAGGAGGAGACAATTATGACATGCAGCATGCCCGACTTTTATCATCACGAGTTCACGATTAGCTTCAATAGATAGTAAAAAACATTGACAATGGTAAAAATGAGGTATGATAAAATTTGTAATCCATGATAAAAATTAGTTCTAATATAAATACGAGTATTTTTCTTTACTGCTGTAATGATGGTTAAAATAACATTCTGCATTTAAAATGCAGAAGTATTATCTATTTCAATTTTTAAGGACCTATACGACTTAGGATGCTTTTCAAAATGTCACCAATCCAACAACCATTCCAGCTCAAGTATATTTAACTATACAATTTTTATTTTTAGTCTCATAATTTTATTTTCAAAAGGCGTTACTTTAAGTTGGGATGCCTCTGTAAATATAGAAGCCTACTAGAAGTATCTTTACTTCTCTCCCTTTTCGATTGTAGGTGTCATAGACCCACCTTCTTTTCTCAAATCATTCTTGAATAATATCATACTGTATGAAATCAACTCGAATATCATATTTGTATTATCTCATAACTCGAAATGTAGAAATATTATCTGTTTTAATTTTAAAAAACTGTGTGACTGAGTTGCTTCCCATAAGATTATCCATCCTAATGCTACTTAAGTATAAACACATTTAACTACGAAGTTCACATCCATAACATCATAATTTTTCCTCTCAAAAGATCCTTCTCTGTAAATTAAAGATTTATGTATGTATATCCTAAGATTTTTTATTTATTTTTTGATGTGAGAATTTTTTTGTACACCTCTCTCTCTCACTTTAGAAAATTTTCAAAATTAAACTCATGAAACTTATTTACAACATGTAAATAAATATAGTTTTCACTGAAAACTAAGAACACTTAATCATATGAATGTGATCTCTTATGATGATTTAATAGCAAAGAAATGAGAAGAAAAAAATAAAAGAAAGTAAAATATGATTTTGCATAGAAAATCGAGATGTTCAATAGATTTAAAAGAATTCCATATAAAAAGGACAAAAGATAGAACCTTGAACTTTACAATAGAAGTAAAGAGGTGGACCTTAACAATCCTTGCAATAATAGAGTTAATTTGCGAGTGAGTAATTCAAATAGTTTGTAGATCTTGATCATCGTGGCGGAACTGTTAACTACTAACTGATCTTTTGTTTTTACGGTTGATATTTTGTGCTATTAATGACTAACCTGGTGTTATGATTTGAGGCGTATGACCAAATTCGTTCTTCATCGAAGACTTCTTAGTCGAAGAAAATCCTAATCGAAGGAGAAGTTGTTGGTCGTAACAATGTGTAGTCATAGGTTTGGGCTTTTGTTGAAAGGGTACGGTCGAAAGTTTCTTTTTTGTCATGTGCATTAGTTTCAATCTTACGTTATAAATTGATTATGTTTCGTCGCATATACAATAAATATATGGGCCATGTTGGGCCTAATTGTCTTAAATGGCCCAATTAAGAAGGCAGGACTGAATTGGAGTTTCTAGAATATAATTGAGTTGAAACATTTAGAAATAAATAAATAAAAATCAATAAATAATGAAATCATATCAATGAAAATTAAGAATATTGCCTTATACAGACAACTATAATAAAATTAAATTTAAAAGACTACAGCTTTAGGTTCATGTTATACTTCACAGATTCTCATTTTAATGCAAGCTTAATAAATTTTATAAGATTTGAATCAACATTTAGTTAAATACAAATTAAGTTAAGATTTAGTCAAAATTAAGAACTTGATATCAACTTGTATAAAAATTATGAATAATTAAATATACAATACATAAACCTATGAAGTACCCCAATTCTCAGAATTAAATATCAAAATACCTATCATTTTTTATATTACTTTTACATCTTTCATTCCATGTTCTTAGATGTGACAGAGGAAAAGTTATTGTGTGCAATAAGCGATCCATATTACTGGTTTGCTTATCAATCACGCAACACCATGCAAGTGAACGGTTCCTGTTGCACGTAGGACGCCATAAACAGCATTAAGTTGCCTTTAGTAAGACTGATCGTCCGGTTGATCAACCGAATTGCATGGTAGGTGAATCAGACTATCCATTCAGCCACTAGAAAAGTAAGAGTATTATGAGTAGGCATCCATCCAAAAAAGTAGATATACTTTAAAATTAGGTAGGTATTTATCTAAAATAGTAAATATTACATAAACTCACATTCTCTCTAATTGATATATACATGATTTCAAATTATATTAATTTTTTTAGTCAGATGCCTCTAATAATATTTACGTTTCTAGTGATTGAACGAATAATCCAATCCACTAACCAGATGATCGGATCAGCCAACCGAACAATCCATCTTGCTGAAGGCAACTTAACGTCGTTTATGACATTCTGTGCATAGTAAGCTCGCTCACATGCGGGTACCACGTGATTGATGAGCAAACCACTTACGTGGATTACTCGCAGCACAATAATTTCTCATGATAGAACACAATCTTGGTATTGACTAAAAAGAAGATAAAAACAACAAGAACGCATCTAGATGGTAAATATTGCGCCGATACTTGCCCACATCATCACCATATATGTATATGTGGTGCAAAGTTAGTGATCCAAGTAAACAATTAAAAGTTCATTTTCTGTTAGACTTATTCTCTTTTTTGAAGGAAGACTTTAGAAGGACAGACTAATAGCTCACTTAAAAAATGGGATCCTTTTCTTCCAAATAATAGATAATCAATTTTTCCCAATACGATAATGTTAGGAAAAACATTGACTTGATAGCCTCTGTATGATTATTATTCGTTTAGTATCATCATAATGCTTAATATAACTCTGAATAAGTGTTCTACTATCCAAAGAAAAGTTGGATTCGACCAATAAGCGTTGAATATATAGTATAATAAGTGAATTAGTTGCATCATTCTAATTAACTTAAGCTTTTAGAAGAGTTGATAGCACTAAGAATCTTAATAGATAATACAGAAAAGAGGAAGGGTCTTATCATTTTCTTTTTTGTTTATCTCCGACCTTGTTTTCTACATCAGCTTCAATTCAACGAGTAAGGCCACATCATATTCTTCTTAGAGGATCAATAGAGTAAATGCACATGTCAAGAATATCTTCACACTAAACTATTTCTTCAAAAGGCTATGGCTTTCTTCTTCCTTTTGATTTTTTCCTTCCTCTTATGTATTCCATGCATGAAACTTATAGCTGACAGTTGAGTCTTCTTCATCACTCATGGGCATCATGGTTTTTCGTATATTTGAGGCTTTTCTCAAGAATCTTATATTTTTTAATCGAAAGTTGGATCAACTTTGAACTCAAATTGATCTTAAATTGATAATAAATGAGCAGGGACTAACTAAGATCAAGATCAGATCGAACTCTTCTCGTTTAAATTTTAGATCGTACTGAAATCGAATAAAAAAAAGTTTCATTCAATCTTGAGCTGGGATAGAATTAACTTGAAGTCAAATCGTTAACGACCCTAACTCTAGTTGAAATATTGCCAATTTACTAATACCAAACAAGAGATGTGACGTGGCTGAAGAGGACGGAGAGTGATCGCCAGGTGATGTCTTAAAAAAAAATAATCACTGAGGTAAAGTGCGGATCCTAGCAGTCTTCTAGGCCGATAAATAATGAGAGGGGCACAAGAATGAATTGTGTCACATCGAAAAAAGAGGGAGATCCTGAGCTGTATAAGTAGATAACGTGATCTCAAATAGTAGAGGCGCTTTTAGAGCAAAATCGTGAGGCTAATGATAAAAAACTCCGTAGTTAAGTATGCATAGGCTGGAGTAACATTGGGATGGGTAACCTACTGGAAAGTACTCAAGTCACGTGATTTTTTTAAAGCCAAAACAGATAATACCTCTATATTTTGATCACGAGATATTACAATATGGTATCAAAACTGATCTCCCACAATATGATATAGTTCGAAGACAAACTGGTAGAAGCTGGTGGGCCTGTGATGCCCGTGTCTAAAGAGGGTGGGGAATAATCCTGGGTGATGTCCTAAGAGAAAGGAATCACTGAGAAAAAGTGCGAGTCCCAGCAGGCTTCTAGGCCAATAAAACATGGTGAGAGGGGCACAGAAATCAAAAAGAGAGAAAAATTCTAAGCTATATAAGTAGATAATGTAATCCCAAATGATAAAGATGCTTTTTGAGGTAAAACTGTGAGATTAATGATAAAAAAATTCCGTAGTTAAACGTGCTTGGGCTGGAGTAACACTGAGATGAGTAATCTCCTATGAAGTACTCAAGTCACGCTGTTTTTCTAAAGCTAAAGCGAACAATACATCAATATTTGAATTACAGGATGTTATCGGAGCTTTAATACAATGAATTAAGTGTATTTGATATTGAACAATGGTTCCATTATCTATTTTTCCACATGCCATTAAATATCTCATAAATGGGACTAATATAATGACACAATAAAGTATATTACTTGGTAAAATAAACAATATACTACTTGTTGAAAGAAAAAGATCACAAATCCTTAAAAAAGACAAATGACCATAAAACTAATGCAATGTGGAAAGAAAAGGTGTTCATTTTAATAAATAAATAAATGAATGAATGGGGACTACTAGTATAAGCTTGAAATTAAGTGATGCTTGGGGCCCACAAATGCTTGTCTTGTTAATTAAGCTCCATTTTGATGCAATGATGCATATCTTGATTTATTTTCAGAGAATATATGTTTGCTTAGCTTATTATGAGCAACAATCATTTATGTGATACTCATTCTAATACATGCTTAACAAATTTTAAAAGATTGCATCAAAACTTTATTTTAAATAAAAATTAAATTTAGATTTGTTCAAAATCAAAAACTTAATATGCATAAAAACTAAGGATAATTGCTTATGCAATACCTAGAACTATCTTATTTATGTATGAAATACCAAATTTCTAGAATTTAAATCTCAAGTATTTTTAAGCCTCGTTTGGTTCGAGTTTTTTTTTGGACAAGAAAACATTATTTTAATATTGAAATGTGTATTAGACATAAAATAAAATTGATTCTAATGTTCGTTATTGTGTTGGATGTACAGTAAAATTAATTTTTATAGTTGAAATTTGTATTGACCAGAAAAATACCCTAAACCAAACGAGGAAATGCGGACTATACTACTAGATATCATCTTGTATGTTATTTCTCACATTTTTTTTAATTATAGGGACACACATGTAACAAAGAACACAATCTTTGTATAAACTAAAAGAAAAGATGAAAATAATAAAAATGTGCCTCGAAAGCAAGCATTGTGTCGTAGTGTTTGCCCTTAGCACTAACGAAATAGCACACATGAATTTTAACATTTCCTTCTTGAACGACGACGATGACCCACTTAAAAAAATGAGATTATCTTCTCTTGTAAATGAAAGACGAATCATTTTCTTACTCACAAAATGACAATGAGAAAGAGGATCTCATCTTCTTCCTCTTGTTCTTCCTTTCTAAGCCTCATTTTGTACAACAGCTTCAAACCCTAATTTCATCATTTTCTTTCTTCCTGAAGATCAGGTAGAAATATTTCTTCTCACTTATATATTTGATTATCATCATTATTTTTCTTGAATTTAAGATTTTCCATCTTGCATTTTTTTTTCAATGTTTGTCTTTAAGCTTTGTGATTTGGTGATATCGATATTTGAATAAATAAATATCACCTTAAATTGTTCCAATTTTCTCATTAAAATAGTATGTACTGTATATTTTACATTTAAATAAGACTGCTCTAAGGCCTCGTTTGATTTGAATTTTTTTTAGCAAGAAAAAAAATATTTTATTTTTAAAATTTAATAAAAAAAATTATTTTAATATTAAAAACGGTGTAAAATGTGAAATAATTTTAATTTTAATATTCATATTTATATTAGATGTAAAATAAAACTGATTTTTATAATTGAAATTTGTGTTGGCCAAAAAAATTACCTCAAATCAAACGAAGCCTAAGTACCCAAATCACAAACTGCTTGAATTTGGCCTCGTTTGGTTCAAAATAATTTTTTACCCAACACAAATTTTAACTATAAAAATTAACTTTATTTCATATTCAACACCAATATGAATATTAGAATAAAAAGTATTTCATATTTTACATAATTTTTAATATTAAATAATTTTTTTCCTATTAAATTTAAAAAATTAAATATTTTTTCTCTCGTCTAAAAAAAAGCTCGAACCAAACCAAGCGAAAATGTGGACAATTTACTAATACCAAATTGGGGTCAAATACAAGGAATTAAGTTAGTTGATCAATCAATAGAAGGTCACTCATCACAGTAATACTCTAACTTAGGCATACTTAAATACATAATTTTTCATCATTAGCCTTACATTTTTGCCCTAAAAAATACATCTATTATTTAGAATCACATGAACTATTCTTTCCTGTGCTCCTTCACCTAAAAACCTACTAGGAGCAGCTCTCGATCCGGGTGATTTCGATTTACTCATACGAATATTATTCTGACAATCATTTTTTGTTCTTTTCGATCCCGGGTCATGACAAATGATCATAAAACTAATACAATATGGAAAAGCTAGGAGCTTATTTTAAAGGAACAAATGAATGATGTAGACTTCTAATAAAAGCTTGAAATTAGAGTGATGCTTGGGGCCCAAGAGTGCTTGTCATGTTAATCAAGCTCCATTTGGGGCAACAATGCTAATCTTTTTCTTTTTCAGAGTATTTTATTTAGCTTACTATAAATTTTAAAAAAAAGATCTTCAAATTTATAACTAATCAACTACTATGAATATAAGATATAATTAGATGCAAATCATAAAAAATCACATATTAACCACTCATATGTCAATAAAAACAAAATTTGAAACAAACTACTTTAAATAAAAGATATAAATTTGTTTCTCAAGAACCCTAGTCTATAGTACTATGAGATTAATCCCTACGATCATCTTCGCAGTGGGTATCAAGATCGTAGAAAATAAACAAAAGCAACTCAATTTTGTTACGTCTATAATTCACCATAATTTTTCTAAAAGTTCATAATGATAAAGATTCCTTTAATTATTTTCATGATTGTGATATTGAAGAAATTCAGAAAACATAGCAATATAATACAATATATATTATATGTCCTGAAATTTAAATCATTTCAACAGATTAATTAAATTCTTGGACCAGGATAAGCCAAACTACATAATAGGCCAGCTCAACAATAAAAGGTTAATATATTCAAAGCAAACAAAGAAGTGAAAATGATGAATAAGGACATGCAGAAGACAATATTTTAATATAGTGCCAGATATACAAACAAATTTAAAATTAAAAAAAAATCCACATAAAGTATCAAAAATGTATAATTATTCTTTCTCTATGACCCAAAACAGCTCCAAGATTATTGTATTTTTTTAGCATTGGTTTCTCTCATTGGTATAAATGATAATCTTATATATTTTGATATTTGACAATATGTTTAAGTTAGATGGTAATTAGTATTTGCTCTCAACTATCCGGGCTTGAAAGGAAAACACGAATTTAAATGTGTTGAGTTGAGGGTCTTTTACTGAGAACTTGGAGTTCTAATGGTAAGAGTTGAAGAAAGAGAGAGAGAAGATGAGACACTATAGAGATCATCTCTAGTGATGAACTGATGATAGTTAAAGCATCAAAAAGTATAACAGAATTTAACAAGTCAACTGAGCCACTTGTAGATGATTTATATGTCATACTAAAATTTTGAGTTGTTTCGAGAAGATTTCACGTAAGATTAGTTTTGAAATGTGTTGAGACACATGGATGAAGTCATGAGCACTAGAGGCACCTTAAGGTGCCCATTTAGTTGAGTCTAAAAGTCAGTTAAAAGTGATCTAAAATGACTTAGAAGAGAGTGTTGCTTTGCGTATGCAAGTTGACCCTAAAGTCCTACACTTGTAGGTCGACCTTGAGTAAAGCTTAGGGAAAGATTTTGCAGCGTAGTCAAGGATGACCTATTGTAAGGCCTGGGCAATTTAGTAAAGAGTGTGCTTAGGTCGACCGTTAGTACTAAACAGTTAGACCCAAATCCAATAATAATTTGAGGTCGACCTAAGCAGTGACCATTAGAACCTAAAATGGTAGGCTTTTGAAATGACGTTGACCTAGGTTCTGAGTAGGACAACCTTATGCTATTTTGTGCCCTAATTTTGAGTACAAGTAAAAATCATTATAAAAATGTACTAAGTGATTCAAAGACATTCTTAAATGCCCAAGGTGTCTTGTCCTCAAGTGCTTCAAGGGTGATACTTTATCTCTATTTACATTCTCACGGTTGATCCTAAGAAGAGATTTGAGGTGAATGCAATCTACCTCTCTCATTTTTCTTTCTCACTCTTTAGGGGAGAGAATCTCTAAGTTGAGACTTAGATATAGCGTATGTTTATAGGTAGTGAAACCTAGAAACACAAGGAGTGTGTGTCTCAGTATAAGGGTTTCTCCATTACCCTAGTAAAGGGGGTGTTTACATTAGTGAAAGCTTTCAGAGTATCTCATGATGAGAAAAAATAGTGAATGTAAGCACAAATGTGCTGAACCACGCTATATCATCGTGCATTCTCTATGTAATTGCTTACGCTTACACTTATAGTCAGGAGTTTATTCTTATTGTTAATACTAACAATATTTCAAGCTTTATTTTGTACATACTTTTGCTTTTCAGAAATATCTATTAACCCTCTCTAGCATATATCTACATTCCAAAAGTTAGAAGATCGATGTAAAAAGAGATCAAATGAACACACCAACGACCAAAAAGAGCTACTATAAAAAACTTTAGAATATAGAGGCAAAAGGCAAAAGGTGGTGCTTAGAATTTAGAATATGTCATATGCTAGCGCTAACCCAATTAAGAGAGAACAATTAGATAAACATATTATAGAGATCGTGAAAATGCATTATATATTTTCAAAAACAAAATGCAATATAAATCTTAGCAAATAGCTAGGAAGCTAGTCAACTTAAAAAGCTTCTCCTTTTTCTTGAATTGGGAAGCAAAAACTCAAACAAAATGAAGGAGATTCAGGTAACGAAGAATGGCGCATTTATGAAGTCTACAAGTATACAGTCAAATATAATTTCTCAAGAGATACATTTACAACATCAATAAACACAAAAGAACACAACCTTAGAAACATACATTGAATACTGTTATTAATCTGATGTCAAAATAAACATAAAATGGTTAGACTCTTGTTCTTTGTCTTTTCCTTTTCGATGTGAAACTATAATCATAGTTTCATAGTTTGAGAATCTAAAATAATCTCGAAGAAATAAAGCAGTTCATCAAACAGATTCGGTTGCGACAACTGCAAGAGCATTTTCACTTTCTTTATTAAACTTAGATTTCATTAAAGAGAATACGGGTTGTCGATTTATCTGCTTGGGTGCTTGTTGAGATCCTAGCATGTTTAAGTATGTGTATAATGACATACCCCCAATAGCTGTGCTGGCTCCACAGATGCTCAAAATTCCTGGATTTGAATGAAAGAGAAGGAACCCTCCAAGGAGTATTACACAGGTTTTGAATTGGCCAAGGACAACATGAGAAACCGCAGATGTTGCCCTACAATATGAGAAATGGTTTCATTTTTGTTTGAAATATAATCGCATCAATCGATTAATGGATCGCGCGACGGAACCTCACCCCAGAGCCAAAGCACCAGACCACTGAAGCAAAAAACCAAGAATGGCGGAGAGAATTATAACCAATGTGTTACTAAAGTTCCAATTGAAGGAAAGGACACCGGGCGGGTCAAGCCAAGGCATCAACACCACCAAAAAGAATAGCGTCATCGGTGTAGTCTTCCACATTAATCTGTTGCACAATCAAGAGACACATAACGCATGTCGATCAAATTACAAACGAGTAATTGGATGTATTGACATTAACATACGCTAAAGCTGTCCAGCTTTCCTGCTGCTGAAGATTAGACCAAAGTATCTTATTGATTGCGCTTGGAATTATCCATGCCACAGCTATGAATGCACCGAATAGGTGGAATTCGAGATCTGTAACCGTCGCAATGGCAACTCCAATTGATACAATTGTCAGTGCCAGAACCTGCATCACTGTAAGCAATAAGAAATTCACTTTCAACTTCATATGCAACACTTTGAAGAACTCTTACCTTTTGAAATGATGCTGTTTTCTTAAAAATGATGAACTCAGCTAGAACGATGGTTGGAGTAACAGCAATCTTTGCCATTTGATAGAACCCCACACTGTGACATAATGTATTCTCAGCAATAAAAGCAAATATATAACAAATGCAAATGTGCAATTTACATTTAAGCGGTTTACCTGTTGTACTTCAAACTGACATTAGCGAGACCCGTAGAGAAAGACATGACTACACCAAGCAAGAAAAGATTAAAGAACCGGGATGACTTAGCTGGAGGCGGGGCTGGAAGCAGTGAAAGTACATTCATAATAGCCATCAAAAACCAACTCAGACTGTAATGAATGAAGGTAAGCATGATTGGGAAATTGAAACCAACTTTTCCAAGCACCTGAAGAGAAACAAATTGTCATAGGAGTCTTCACACTAAGCTATTGGCGAACAAAATGAAAACCTGATTACCATCTTGTTCATCAAAATGATGCCAACAGAAACGAAGAAATTGAACGTTAAAGCAACCGTTGGACCACATAGGCGCTGCTGTAATCTCCTAGCACCATCGGATGTTTGAAACTCACTGAAAAGAGAAGCTCTAAGATCTTCCAAGGTTTTGCCTAGCCCCATTTTAGAATTGATCAAAATTCATGCATATAGAAACAGATTTACAATCATTATAACTAAAAGGCTGAATAAAGATGGATAAAGAAGATAAAGGGAAGCAAACCATGCTATAAAAATTGCTCAAATGTCACCAATAGGAACTCAAATGGATTATTTGGGATTCACTCTACAATCAAACCTCCCACTAATTTCAGGCAATGGTTACCAACCATCAACATCAATAAGCTCAAAATGCCTAATTTTAGTGAAAAAAACTACATCCTCAGCAATCCTTCCCTCTCTGAGACGCTGACCCGATAACTACAAAGCAGCTATCAACCATCTTCCTACCAATAATTCAAGCAAACAGTGATGGATGCAACAGAGCATCAAGCAACAACACCCACAAAGCCAAAAAGGTAAAAAATAAATTAAATCCCTATTGGGTTTAAATCGCAACTAAAGAAGAAACCTAAACCGCAAATCTTATCAAACTTCGGGGTGGGTTTTTCCTTCCCGTGGCCCTAATCAACGAAGAAGCAATGTGGGTCATTATAGAGAGTGTTCAATTGCCCAAATGAATACCACTTTCAACCAAGTTAACAGATCCCTCGCCAAAGAATGAGAGAGATACAGAGAGGAATAGAGAGGGAGAGTAACCTCGGTCGCCGGCGTCGCTGTCCTTGCGCTTGAGGAACCTCTTCACATCCTTCCTTATAAACAAGTTCATCACTTTCCTGCTGCAGATCATTCTTCCGAATGCAAATGAGAATGGGTAAGAGTGAGAGATAGAGGGGGAGGGAGGAAGAGAGCAGGAGAATGGCAGCAAAGAGTGAAGAGGAAAGGATGAGACATCACGGGAAATGAAAAAGAAAGGGGGGACAGAGAGAGAGAGAGAGATAGGGAGAGAGGCACGTGTGAAAGTCGTGCGAGGTGAGCGAGAGGTGAGTGGAATAACGGTGAGAAGACCGCATTAGTACTCATAAAATTAACTGTCACACTATTATTATGCGTGACACCGCATATATATATTTCTCTGCGCCCACGCTAATCGGGTGGCAAAATGAGCCTGTGCGGGTTAGATTTTATCAAATTCATAGAAGAGAAAGAAATATAATATCTTGAAATTATTTTTATTAATTGAAATTAAAACTACATTCATATAAAAATAATAAAAAATCAAAAAATATAATACTAAAAAATTTAAAATATTTTTAAAATCTCTTAAGCACATCATGAGATACCGTAGAAAACTTTTCAAAAATATGTACATTTTGTACTTTTTCACTCGATTACACATTTTTCATCGAATTTTTCTATGTAATTTTCAGCAAATGTACTACAATAATTTTTACTAAATGTCATTAACCAATTAATAATCATGTTACATAAGTTGTGATTTGGATTGATTGATTGAAATTAATCACTATGGCCCCGTTTGTTTGCCCGTTTAAAATTAACCTGGTTTAATTTTAACCAGGCATATCACATCACATATAAAATTTAATATTAAAAATTAATTTTATTTCACATATTACACATATTATTAAAATAATAACTAACTTATATCACAACTCTCACATATCCCAACATAATAACTAACTTTATATCACATCCCTCACACATCCCAACATAATAACTAACTTTATTTCACATCATTCACAACTTTCAATAAAAAAATATCTCTATCGAAATTTAATTTTAACCTTGTTAAATTTTACCTTACAAATAAACAGACCTATAAGACTTAAATTTTAAAAAAAATAGTTACTAAAATATTAGAAAGTAAAAGAAACAAAGGATTTTGTGTGAAATTGTTTTTATATACTTATTCTTAGATATACAATAATAATAATAATCAAGTTTTTATCTTATTAGGCATGATCAGTTATATAAATTTTTTATTTTTATTACGTTTTATAAACAATAAGTTTTCATTTATCTTTAAATATGTGAGTTCTTTTTTGATAGTTTCTTATAATGTCTTATTTGGTCTTTTTCTTTCTCTTTTAATACAGGTAAAATTTAATAACTTAATTCTGTTTACTGAAAATTCCATCGACATATAGTTTATATATTCAAATTATCTAAGTCAACTCTCCATGAGTTTATCTTTAATTTAAGCTATCTCAATCTTTTCACTGATATATTCATTTTTCATCCTATTTTTATGTATACCTCACTTATTTGCCTTAATATTCTCATCTCCACGATATTTATTTTACTTGTGTTTTTATTTTATAGACTAGCATTCAACATTATATAATATTATTAGCCTTACAATTATTCTGTAAAGTTTATCTTAAATTTGAGTGAAATTTTGCATTCACTTTGACCATCTTGCTTGGATTTTATTGATAATATCACCATTTATTTAATCATTATTTGTATAATTAATCAAAGATATTTAAATCACTCACTTTTCTGATAACTCAATCATTAATTGTCATCTCACAATACAAGTGCTTCTATCTTGATTAAATTTATATTTTATATATTCAATTTTTGATTTGTTAAGACAAAAACTTTTAGATTTTAAAGTATTTCTTCATAACTCGACTTTTGTCTTAGCTCATTCTCTGGTATTATCAATAAAGAGAATATCACCTATAAAAAACATACACTAAAATACTATTTTTTGGATATGTCCAGTCAGGGCCTCCATGACTAATGTAAAAAAAATATAGGTTAAAGTTGAACCTTGGCATAGTCCGATTGCAATTGAAAAATCATAGTTAAACCACTTTATATTCGAATACAAACAATAGTCTTTTTATATATGTCTTTGATAGTTTGAATATAGGCATTGCAAATTTCTTTTTTTTTTCTAAAATTTTCTGAGGGGGCGTTTGGTTCAATGTTATTTTGATATTATGTTATGTTATCTAGAAAAAATAATTGTTTGGTTTAATGATATTTATAAACAATCTTCTATTACATTATAAAATTATTAATCAAAAGATGACATCAAGATGTCATGACATTTAACATAACATAACACTAATATAACAACGAATCAAACTAAAGCATTTCTTTTAGAATTTTGTTATAAGCCTTTTTTTGATTGATGAAAATCAAATATAAATTTTATTTTTCCTCCCTAAATTTTTTCATTAAACTCCTCAATAAATGAATAGCTTCCCAGTGAATCTGCCGGATATAAAACCAAACTGGTTCTGAAACATTCTAGTATTATAATGTAATCTCTGCTCAATTACTCTTTCATAAAGTTTTAAAATATGACTCATTAATATAATGTATCTATAATTGACACAATCTTATACATCACTCTTATTCATGCAAATAGGTACCAATATACTTTTTTTTCGCTTGTTTAACATCCGTTTCGTCTTCAAAATTACATTAAATAATTTAGTGAGCCAAGACATTTCTTCATCTCCCACATATTTTCAAGCATTTATGATGTCATCTGATCCAATTGTCTTCTTACACTTCATTTTTTTTAAAGCTTTTAAAACTTCAACCTTACTAATAAAATATTTATAATATATTGTTCATGTGATTATTTGTTTGGTTTAGAACTTTAGCATTGCATTAATATATTGTTCAATGATAATAGTTTAGATATCTTATATAATATGGTGGCCAATGATATCTCTTTGAGGCCCCCTGTAGATCAGATACTATGCTCGTTTATATTCTGAGAGCAAATATTAGTGCAATGCTATTACCGTATCTATGATGATTTATTTGAGCTGACATCTTGAGATATTGCCCTTCAGTTTAGTGAATTCTATGAGTTTTTAATTTTTTAGCTTTTCTAATGAGCCACTGCTTGGGTTGGATCTTTTGTTGCAAATAACTCCCCAATGTTCATTAAATATTATATTTAATTTGAGTATTAAGTGTTCAATTTTTATTCAAAATTATGAATTTCTATTTATTTCTATCTTATTTTTGATGTAATATTTTTTCTTTATTTCTTATCACTTCATTATGTGTATTTAAAATTTTTCATGAATTTTTTATATTTAAAAATACTACGTTAGAAAAAATAAATAAATTTAGTAGTATTTTCATAAAATAATATTTAACACATATATCATTAAAATATTACAAAAATAATAATTTAAAGAATAAAAAATATGTTTATTTAATTAATGGGCATTTTATAAGTAAGTTCGGACCGGCTCGAATCAGGTTTCAAGCCAGCTCGGAATCGAGTCATTTCGAGCCGAGCTGGCTCGAATCATATTTGATTTCGATTTCGGACCGATTTCGAGTCAGTTCGAGCTCGAAATTTTCGATTTTGAGCCAGTGATGGCTCGCTCGTGTTCGGTCCGAAAACAGCCCTAAGCCATACCAAGAAATGTTGGTACAATGATGGTCGTTGTACAAGAATATCGAGTTAAGCAGCAGTGGTTACATTGTATTAGGATATTTGCAATCAGCTGGTGGCCATACTTAGATATTTTAGTATACGAGCACGAGGTAGCTCATTTCTCTCCCGGCCAATGAATCTGAAGTGTTAGCAATTATATTATCGAGTGCAACTCCCATGAGATAGGTCTCTTGGCTCTCCTGTACATCATCTGTGTTTCGATAAAAATCCAAACAATGAATTAAGAGAGGAATAGATGAGCTGCAAATTTAATAAAGGAGGAAAGAGGTGGTTTTTCCCTGAGGCGGTCCCCTTAGAGGAGAGGAATAGATAAAAGCAAGCTACGAACTGTTAAGAGGATTATGCTAGAAGAAAGCTGGTCAAACATGACAAAAACTGTCACCGAACTGGAGGTAAATAAACAGTGTTCAGTTGACTCTTTCCTTTGAATTCTGGTTTTGGGATCATCCCAGCAGAAACTTTTTCTCGCTATACATGAGGCTATTTATAATGAGAATGGGATAGATGGGATTAGGTAGGTCAAGTAGGCTTCATTAATGCCCAGTAGCCTAGGCATCAATTGCAGTCTCTTCCCATTATCTCTGTAGGAATTGTCATATTACAGGGTGGTTATGATATGACAACTACTTAAATGCCAGCCTGTTATTCGACTCAGTCTCACACTGTTCGACTAAGGGACCTTAGTATGAACAAGTCGCTTAGGTTATTCGAGAAACACTTTTTCGGCTAATTGTGCTTTGAGACTCGATCAAACTGGTCTCTGTGTCATGATCGAGTGACACGGTAATTTTTTTCTTTAATAATCTATGAGGTCGGTTCATTGGAATATGTTGCGGGTGTGGTGTTCATCGATTTAATCTCGATTCATCTCTTGTGCCATGTCATGGTTCTCATGACATGACATGACATCCGCAGGTCATGCAACATTGACTAGTTAGACCTTGCGAGCCTGTTTGGATGATACGTGTCACCAGATAACACGTCTAAGACCAAGTTTAAAATGCTGTATTTTTCTCAGAGCACTGAGCTCAAAAATGTAACGGCCGGCTCGTCGCCGGCGGACACATGCAGGTGCATCAGCAGAAGCTCCAAACATAGCAATCGAAGCAAGAATTATCAGAAAGGAAGCAGCTTTAATGCAATTTACAGAGAAAGGAACAAAACCCAGAAGCAAATTCAGAAAAATTCAGCCGTAGACGATGAGGCGGCGGCCGCAGGGGCCGAAGGCAGAGCAGGAGAACCTCCAGCTAGAAGAAGAAGCAGGCGAATCTCCGTTCAAGAGAAGAAAGAATCATCATAAAGGAAGCAGTTTTGATGCAATTTACAGGGGAAGGAACAGAACCCAGAAGCAAATTCAGAAAAAACTCAGCCGTCGGCAACGAGATCGAAGAACGTCAACTCAGAAGAAGAACGAGAAAAAGCAAGCGAATCACCCTTTCGCAGGAAAAGGAACCAAACCCACAGGGCTAATCAGGGGTTTTCAACCGTATACGACGAGACGGCGGCTGCAGACGGAGCAGGAGAACCTCCGCTTTCCGTTGAAACAGAGCGGGACGAAACAGAGCCGCCACGAGCTCTCCACGTCTGCGGCCACCACAGCGCCGCCGCAGAACGGGCAGCTCCCGGGCGCCTGGTGGCTCCCCACCACCATCTCCTCCTTGCCGCATAACATCACGAAGCACATCTCCGCCGCTACCCCTCTCCCTCTCTCTCTCACTCACTCTTCGTGGAGCACCAGATCCGTAGAAGAGAGACAGCTTATTATATAAAACGTATTTTTGATAAGTGATTCTAGAAATGGATAAATTTAAATACTAATATTTTAACATCCATTTAAATATATTGAGATAATGCCTGCAAAACTCAATTACTTGATAAGGGCTCAATCGTTACTACGTGAAAAAGCTCACATCAAAAAAGTTTCTTTGTGAACAAATCGAGCCGCGTATCAAAATTTTCGATAACATAACAATAAGAAAGGGCAACCATTTCCTATTTACATTATCTTTAGCAAAACCTCTATAAACGACCAAAATATTATGACTTGTCATAAAATCTACCCAACGAGATTTGATGTTTACCTTCTGAATTCCAGCGCTTTGACAGCAACCAAACTTAACATTCTCTCAAAAGACCTCAAAACAACACCAAGAAATTCAAACTCTTCGTTCATTGAATTCTTCGGTGAGCCTCGATCCTCATCACATTGTCGCGGCCTCCTCAAGTATCAAAAAAGACAGAGAAAAGTGAGTAAAAAGGAAAGGGATAGAGCTGAATTTATAATATATGCAATATCTAGCTAATCCTACTTGGAGTGTTATTACCTACTCATATCTCTTATACTTTGTCATCATTAAAAGCCACCTCACTTATGAATAAGCTTGAACAAATAAACTTGAAGACGAACATAGCTAAACCCGACACAATTCAATACATTTACAACTCTATAACAACACGACAAAGACTTTTCCTCTGATCCAACAAATGAATTTTAAAGAAGGGAACTCGCAAAGTTAGAGGAAGTAGCTCAAATGGGTGAAGAAGAACTGCATTTAAGTTTGTGATTTTTCAATCATTGTATTTGACTCACTAACTTTTTCGAATGGTGTAGATGTTCTCTACTTTGTGTGCACTGTTTTTCAATTCATCCATCACCAATATATATATACTATATAAATAAAGAAAGTTTCTTTGATACTGCTTGCACTCAGTTGGGTAAATTAGCAGTAAAAGAGTACTCCCAAAATTGAGAAATGTGTAAGAGATTTGCAAAGAATAGAAACATTAGAACTAAAAAGCACAACACCCTTGCTAGCTCTGGAGGAAGAGATGCCATCATGTCAGATTTTCAACTCATGCTGTAGAGCATTGAAGAGCACTCACCGTCTTCATCTTGGGCAACTCGAGCAAGCCCGGATAATGTAAGTTCCTGAACCAATAACCGAATCGATCCAATCAGATTGCTTACACTCAGGTTATTATTAGGATTGAATAACAAAATTAAAAAGAAGAAACACAGATTCTGCTGTTAAACAAACTTTCACCTCCTTAAAAGCCATGACATACAAGATAATCTCCTGAAAATTCAAGTATGGTGAAATTGTAACACATCCTTACATGCTCATTCTTCGACTTGGAACGGCAGATAAAATCTTAAATACGAATAGAAACTAGGCTTCACAGTTCAACAGGTATATCACAAGTTCTGTAACTTTTTGATGTAACATGAGTCTGAAATATTTGAATTAGGAATTGGATGAAGAAAACCTTACCCAAAAAACTCAGATGAAAAACTCAAAAACAAACAGCTTTGAGTGTATTGGTGGCACTTTTATCATGTCCCACGGAGGATAAAAGCATGGAGAAGGCCTTGGGCAGTGCTGGTTTGCTGTGGAGTCCCTGATATGACAATGCTTCCTTCAAACATTCCAGGCTTTGGATCATACACCGTGACATTTGCACCAGAGACCTGAGTTTAGAGTAAACAAATAATAATAGTATACATATAACATATATAAATATATATGCATATATATAATAAAGTTGTTTAGTGGTAAAAACAAGATGTACAAGAAAAGAAACAAGAAAATTTGTTATAAAAAATTATTTAAATGCAAAAATAAAAGAATTAGGAGAAATATATGATAGCTTAACAGGAGTCCAAGAAAATAATTTGTAATACAAAGAACGTGACTTTCAAGAACATATAAAAAAAAGTTAGATACTAAAAAAAGAAAATACACATAAATAGACTTATCAAAATAACAAATAGAAAAATTAAGAACTTAAGTAACATGCATTAAAGAAGGGGATTAAAAAGTACTTCTTAACAAAGAAAATACTCTTTATAGATAGATGAATTATTTTTAAAGGCTTTTCAATGATGGTTGTGACAATACAATTGATCTAATAAAACTTAGCATTTAAAAATAAAAATAAAAATTATTCTTAAATTCGACGTATTAGTAAAATTATTTGAAAGGCTTTAAATAAGACAAAAGTGTAAAAAAACAGTAGAATTGGATGATATTCCAATAAATATTTTGAAATACAAGAGATAAAAAAAAATTGGCTTATTAGGTTATTTAATATAATTTTAAAAACTAAAAAATACCAAATAAATAAATAAAGAGTATATTGAAACATACTTACAAAAATATGTATGATGTATAGGGTTGTGCCAACTATAAAAGAATTAAATTAATAAGCAACACTTTAAAATTTTGAGAGAGAGTGATCGAGCATGGATTACGATACAATATTATAATATCACTAAATCAATTTGGTTTTACACCAAGTAGATCTACTATGAAAATTATTCATTTGAGAAGCTTAATGTTAAAGTTAAAAAAAGAAAAGAATATTCATATTTTATTTTTATTAATTAAAAAAAAACTTATAATAAAGTCTCAACTCTCAGTAAAAGTACGTTAGAGAATCTTAAAAAAAAAAAAAATTTAATTTACTCACATTAGATTTATTAAAGATTATATATAAGGAAGTGCTACTTATGTCTGAATTTTGAACACATGAGAGTTTGACTAAGAAGTTCCTTATTATAATTGGATTACATCAACGCTTAACTTTAAATTTGTATCTCTTTATTTTGGTTATTAAAATCTTAAGTGAATACATTCAAGAATAGGTGCTTTGGTGAATGCTTTTGCACATGATATTTTTCTTGTTAAAAAAACTAGAGATAAAACTAAAGCAAACTCGATTTATAGATGAATGCCTCAGAGTATAAAAGTTTTCATCTTAGTAAATTCAAATTGAATATATGAAGTATAAATTTAGTCAAGATATAAAAACTTATTAGGATAGTAACACTTAGTAATTAAATCATTAGAAAAAGTAAACGATTTAGATACCTCTAATCAACCATCAAAATGATAGTGAAATAAATAATGATAAAATAGAGGAATGTATCTAATGTATTGTGTGATAGAAAAATTATACTAAGACTTGCAAGTAAATTTTATAAGACAGTAGTTCGACGAGCAATGTTATATAATGTTAAATGATGACCTATAAAATAAAAACATACAGATAAACTAAATATTATAGAGACAATAATATTAAGGTGGATGAGTGTGTAGACACGAAAAGATAGAATAAGAAATGAGTATATTAGTGAGAAGACTGGAGCAACCTCAATTAAAGATAGGCCCAAAAAGAGTCAACATAGATAATTTGGACATATAAATTATAGACTGATAAAAATTTCAGTAAAAAGAGTTGAATTATTAGATCTTGCTCATGTAAAAAGATGAAGAAGATAAAAAACAAGATAGGGCAAGAAACTATAAAAAACATGCATACTTCAAGTTAAATAATGAGTTGTTATTTGATAGAGTACAATAAAAGATCCATATAACCGATTTCACCTAATAGGATAAAATCTTAGTTGTTTTTATTGTTGTAAAGAATTTGATAATGAAATCCTATCTTCGTAGATAGAAACTAAACAAATTTTCCCACAAAAGAGTAATCAGTCAGAAGCAGAGATTCCACAGGCTCAAACCAACTGATGTTAAAGCTAATAGCAAAAACGAGAGCCTTATGCTACTAAGCATTTCAATGATTCAGAAGGATAAATGTTCAACTTTATAAAATCAAATAGGGAGATCAAACATTTCTGAAGCCTCTAAAGCTGATCAAACATGTTAAATACCTCTCTAATAATAGTTAGGTTACCACCATTGTCCCCATGAATAAATCCCATGTACGGTTGAGGAACTGCAACAGTCACGGTTTTGCTTGGCGCAATACCTGCTTGACTTACACTGCCATAATAAGGCCAGAAGTATAAGAGATTAAAGGCATAATTAGTGTGCGAGTCAAAATAAAGAACAAACCTTCCCAAAGCAGCTTGTTGAGGGTTTCCGCTCTGCACATATAAAAATGATAAAAACAGAGTTAAAAGCATCAAAATTTCAAATAACATTCGAGTTGTAATCACTATGTGCTTCTAGATTAGGAGATTCTAATCCCAATACAATTCTAAATTTAATCACCACTCAACCGTATGCAAATGCAATCACGCTTTCTAATCCTGACTTCATCCATTTGAGGACCCAATATGAAACTTTTATCACATTGAAACAAATTTAAACCAAATCTGATCTCAATGAGAATCAAACAATTCCAGCAGAAGGGGAAAGATAACCTCATTCGAGAAATCTCATGCAATGAAAAAGCCAAACACAATACACTAAAATTTTGAGCACTGATTTAAAAATAAAACTTCAACTATAGACTCATAAGTGTAGCTATGAAAGTACATTTTTTTGGATCTCATAAGTAAGATGGATGCTACAGAGATTTTACGAGGAGTCAGATAACCTGTAGTCACCATAAGCTAAGCATCTTAGCTAATATAAGATTTGGATTTGGGTGGTCCCTTCAGTGACTCGTCGAAGAGGTATAAGATGTTCGACTAACACACACTTAGTCCAAAAATAAAGACCTCTTTCTATTCACCTTCTCCTTGTTCTTCGTTGACGATCACAACAACAGCAAGTCTCTAAAGATTGGACTGCCTTTGCTTTAGATCAACATCATTGGAACTAATCTATTGACAAAGATCTTCTTGATGCTCTCTAAACTCACTCAGGTAGAGGCTTTTCTCAGTAGTAACATCAACCACAGTTCAGCTCATCTCTTCCCCTTTTATAAGAGGGAATTGGGATATAATCACTAATCGGAGATTCCTAAGAATGCCTTTACATGTTTTTTTTTTTTTTTTTTTTGCCTTTACATGTAGTTGTCATACTACAACCATTCCTTTCTGACAAGGGGGATCATCAATGACATGGCAAGCTGATATAGTCACTCCTCTTGTAATTGTTCAGTTCTCAGACCTTCTAGAAGCGCACAATCAATTCATTAGAGGAAAGTTCTTCTCTTTGAATATATGATGAAGAAACTCCTTTGAAGACAGTGAACTCCACGAGAACTACTGACATGCTTCTTTAGAAGAGGTTTGTCAAAACCTTGATCTGGTTGAGGTTTGAGAATTTTTTCTCATCGAAAGCCAAAGTCTCAGTGGGGTCAAGGTTTGCCATCTTCCTAAGTTTTCTATCTCCTAACTCTAGACCTTTTTGTTTGTGGCCCTTCTTCGTTTGAGATTTCAATCCTTTGTCAAATGATGTGTCAAACCTCAACGATTGACCTCGATGAGCTTTGTTCGAGGTTTCTCATTGACTCCCTCCACATCCATATAAGGAGGGAACCCCAACAACAATTTCATTTATTTTAAGCCTAATAATATGTTGAAAATGTAAGGCTCCAATACATCCCTACTTGCATAAATTGCCAACCATCCATAGGCCTGCTAGGCTTGAAGCTCAAAAAGCCATGGTGTTTTTAGCAATGTTTCAATGAGAAAGTTTATAAAAATCAGTTTATATTTTATCGTATACAACCTCTAATATTAAAACATTACTTTGTTTCAATTCTTATACAATTCTCAATAAATCAATCAATTTTATTTCACATTACACATAATTTTCAATATAACTAACTTTATTTTCCATCACACAGTTTTAAAAAAAAGCCAAAATGCCTATCCTCCAAAACTAAAAAAGATCCATTTACCTTAGGAGTCCATAATCTTGGAGAGGTTATAGAGCGGCCCCTGGGGGATTCAATTGAAGGATCTACAACATGAGGAACCCCAACTGCAGGATAGCTGTGTGGAGAAGGTGCATCATTTCTTGGTCTAAAGGGAGGTGGCATATCTGGCCCGTGGGACAGTTGCTGCACGCCAAAGTTATACTGCTTTGCAGGGAAGAAGGTCTCCCGAATTCTACCTGTAATGTGGAGCAATGCCTCCCGAACAACCTGAAAGTTACCTACAACCTGCAAAAAAACATTATAAAGTTACATCAGAAAAATTGGTTGCCCTGCATTTTCCAATAAACATACGCAGTGCTTTCTTAGCGTTTATGCACTCATCTTATAAGCCAATATACTCAAAAGAGAACTAAGGTTGGTACCTGAACAAGCTCATCATTTGGTTGAGCGCACCTTGGGACATGTTCCTTCACAAATATTCTAATATTGGCTCCAGTAATTCGTCTCATGTCAGCAATTATGCTTCCTCCTCTTCCAAGCAGACAACCAATCTGTTGTGCAGGCACAAGAAGCCTGGCAGAAATTGGTCCTTTTTCGATGCATCCCTCTATCATCTTGGAATGGATGCGGAGAACAGCATCTTGTGCTGGAGAACGATTAAACTCGAGATTCTGAGCGTGCAAAACAAGCCAAAGTTTCAGAAAGCAGTTACAAAAAAAGAACATAGAATCTGCGTTTTTCTTTCTGATATATACTACAATCAACAATAGACTGGCAAGAAAATAGCAGGTATACCTCAACTGCAGAGATCAAGATTATTCTTTCATCCGAATCATTAATTGAATCAAGGATCGATATTGATGCTCCAGTTTCACTTTGTAAAGACCGCACAACAACACCAGATTTTCCTATTAGACTACCAACTTTGTCACTGGGGCATAGCATTCTGAATACAACCTCTTCTTCAGGAGGCTTCCTGTGACTTGATGCTACCTTATCAAACATCAGATTAGATGAATATGCCCTGGGGTGATAATCTGGCCCATGGGGACCGACGAAATAATCTCTTTGAGGATACGTATCCAGTGGTGCATGAGGGGCAGGTCCTTGTAAGTTTCCCATATGTAGCTTTATAGTAGGAAATGTGGTTGTTTCTACCCTGATATTATCCTGTAGACAGCTAGACACAATAAGCAGTGCCTTCCTCACCGCGGAGAAACTCCCAGATATCTGCCGGAGAACAGAGCAACAGAAGGATTTATATAATAATAGAAAAAATAAAGAAATTTTATAACAAATAAGCGAACTACTAAAATAAAAGGAAAAACTAGTGACTTCTCATTACCATGGTTAGAGTAAAGAGTGGTTAAGATCCTTCTGTGAAATGGTATTGATTAACAAATGCCAAAAAGAAGTTATGTATAACCCTTTTATGGTAGTTGAGCTAGTATTTACTTAAAAAGACCAAAAAAAAACACCATAGTTCTTATAAAGTTATATCAAGACCGGATCATAAGATTTTACTTGTAAATGCAAATCATCCCAATCTTACAATCCTACAACTTTCTAAGCCGTATTTCGTACATGGATTAACGAAAGAACAAATGCATATTACACATCCACCAACCCTTCAGCATATTAAAACCCATCTCTTGCAGAAAACAAAACATAGTAATGGCTGCCCATCAGTACTTGCTACCAATTTACCAAACTCACTTGGCAGCTTAAAGTTTAACTCAAATGATGTCTTGGGTAAATATGTGGGAAGTGACCAAAACTTAATAATCATCTTGGGATGTAAGTACGATGTGAAAGAAATTTATATTTTATCAATGTATCTCTATAGGATGTGCTTAAGTTTAAACTTATTTGAGTTGGCCCTGTTTGGCGTGAGAACCAAAACAGGACCAAAATAGTACTAATTTAAAAAACAATAATAATGATAATAAATAAATTTTTTAAATCATTCTACACAAATTTAAATATAAAAAATACTATTTTACTTTACATACTCAACAATTTAAAATAAAAATATCAATTTTATTTCACATTCTAGACCAAAATATTCAAATCGAGTATTTTGATTTAAGATGTGAAATAAAGTTTATATTTTTATTAAAATTATTGAGTATGTGAAGTAAAATATTTTTTATATTAAAATTTGTGTAGAATAATTAAAATAATTTATTTATTATTATTATTGTTATTTTTTAAACTAATACTATTTTGGTCCTGTTTTGGTTTTCGCGCCAAACAGGGCCTAAACTTCTCAAATAAGGCGACAAAGGAAACAACAACAATAGCACAACTTTAAATCCAAACTAGTTGGTGTTGGCTTATAAAAAGCAACAAATTTTCCATTGGCTATCAACCTATGAAAACCCTCCTTCCTCTTGAGACTTGCTTTGCAAAAAGCTTGAGATAGGTGAAGTTAATTTACCAAGACTAATGACAATTCTAATAAATTTGATGAAATCTGGTAGTAAAGCTTGTAAGAAAAAATATATTAAGTATCCATAACTAGAATAATACATTTAACAAAATTAGGGATTCGGTGATATAATATAATGTTTCGGAATAGTCTTTTACGTAAGTAACATCCTTTAGCAATGTTTTTAGTAGAACTTGTCATCATCTCTCTAACAATCAAGTAAAATATTGGTTGAATGAATTTAAGCTCAAGTTTTACGTATGATTTCAAGGTTTTGTGCTCCTGTGCAGCCAGGTATGATGTATAATAAGGAATGTTTAAGGTTTTCCTTCAATTTTAGTATAATTCTATTGCAGGTAAGCAGAAAACCATTGAGCGAAGCCAAATCATAACCCAAAATCATACAGATAAATAATCCAGGGAAGATATCTTCAAATCATCAGTTGAGACTTTAACTTCTAATGTGATGATGTTAGTTTGTCAAAATCAGGATTGACTGGTAATTACTAGTCAGAATGTTACCGGTATACTTGTTTAAGGGAGGCCTTCTTTCTGATATGCAAGATTCAATGATGAGTATCATTATCTCTTTACAAGGTTTTGTGTTAATATGATAGAGTAATAGCATAATAATACCATGGCAGCTAAACCCAACCAAGCAGCTAAACCGGAGGGCCACTGGACCGGTCTACTTGTGGTTTACCCATGTATGTATAGGGTTAGGGTGTAAGTAAAGGGGTCAAGCTGAGTATTATTGAACTCTCTCTCTTTCATGTTCCCGTCAGTCTCTTTGTCCTCTCCGTCTTCTTCATCTTCATCTTCCTGCTGCCTCTCCTTTCTCTCCCTCTTCAATTCTCATTTTCCTGTAATTCTACAGATTACAGATTATAAAATCCCTCTCATTAATTCAGCTACATTGGTATTATTGTTGTTCTGTGAGTGATTCTTCTGCAGGTCTATCATTGGTATCAGAGCAGTCTGATTCATGGCACCGAAAACTAGATCGTCAGACAACAAGCAATTGGAAGAGAACCTGAAATCCATGGTGGCAGAATTAAGTGAGCATCTGGTGGATTTAATCAAAAATGTAGCAGAAAGACAAAATGAATCTGCAGCGCTATTGACCGAAGCAATCAAGTCCTTGGATGATCGGTACAGGGAAGACATCAGGGCAATAAGAGGGGAATTAGCTGAAGAGAAATCACAATTCATACCATTCCAACAGGCCGGAATTCTTCCTACCCCAAGTCAGTCGCAAACCACGTCCTCAGGAATTCGTCCCATTAGTATTCAGATGAATACAACACCAAATTCTTCAATGGAGAATCTGCTAACTCGTTTACCTAAAATCGAGTTCCCTAAATTCTCTGGTGACAATGTATTGGGTTGGATATTTCACTGTGAACAATTTTTTGAGCTCAACCAGACACCCAATAATTGGAAGGTTAAGCTAGCTTCTATCTATTTAGATGACATTGCTTTAGAGTGGCACCAAAACTTCTCCAGGGTGAATTCTATACCTATAGAGTGGGACTTGTATAAGGAAGCCATTAAAGAGAGATTTGGAGAAACAATCTATGACGATCCTATGTATGATTTAAACACTTTAAAGCAGACTGGCGCTGTGCAAGAATATAACAACCAGTTTGATGCCATTCTTACTCGTGTGGATCTCCAAGAGCACCCTGCCATCAGCTGTTATTTAGGAGGTCTCAAAGAAGAATTGTTGGGGCTATTGAGAATTATGAAGCCCAAATCCCTAAGGGAAGCTTTTAGCCTGGCTAAAATTCAAGAATCAACATTGGCTCAGCAAAAGAGATATAAAGGGTGGGGTAAATCAGGAGGCAATGATAGTGTAAGTGTTGGATGCACTGAAACTCTCTAAGTAAATATCAACCAGGGAACAATAACAAAGATTTCAGTCCTAATATGCAGCCAAAGGAAAATGCTCGCAAGGTGTTGCCCAATTCTATATTTGATGAGAAAAGAGCTAAAGGGTTGTGCTTTTGGTGCAATGAAAAGTTCACACAAGGACATCAATGCAAAAGAAGACAATTATATCACATATCTATTACTGAAGACGCCGAAATTGATGTAGGAAAAGAAGAGATTAAAGGTGTGGAACTATTAGAGGAAACCATTAAGCCAAACCCAGAAACTGTGGTTTCCCTTAATGCAATTACAGGGCTTCCATCCTACCATACTATGACAGTGATGGGGACTATTAAGAGGAAATCAATTTGCATCCTCATTGATTCAGGCAGCACACACAACTTTCTAGATCCTTCCATATTATCATTAATTGAGTGTGAAGTAGAATCTATTCCCTTACAACATGTTACAATTGCTAATGGAAATAAAATTTCCCTAACCAAGAAGATTAGGAATTTTCAATGGCTAATGCAATTCACAATGGATGCATTCCTTATGCCACTAGAAAGCTATCATATGGTGTTGGGAATTCAATGGTTGTCTGAACTAGGAATGGTTAACTGGAATTTCAAAAATTTGAAAATGGAATTTAAGGCTAATGACAAGCAAATCACTCTTTATGGCACCAGGACTCGATAAAGCTATGCAGAATTCTCCAGCGGCTTTCTATATTTGTTTCCACTCATCTATTCTATGTGCATCTAATTCTGCTAGACAGCTATCTTGAGGTATTTTCTGAACCCAAAGGATTGCAACCTCATAGAGCCTTCGATCACCGGATTATACTAAAGGAAGGTACTGATCCAATTAATGTTGAGCCATATCGTTATCCTGCTCTACAGAAATCTGCTGAAAAATTAATTGCTGAAATGAAGGATGCAGGGATCATAAGAGACAGCGCCAGTCCATTCTCATCTCCCATTGTTTTGATAAAGAAAAAAGATGAAAGTTGGAGGCTATGTGTCGACTATAGAGAACTTAATTCCAAAACAATTCATGATAGATTTCCCATTCCAGTGGTAGAAGAATTGTTAGATGAGTTGTATGGATCACAATACTTCTCAAAATTGGATTTGAGATCCGGATATTGGCAAGTAAGGATGCTTGAAGAGGATGTCAACAAAACAGCTTTCAGAACGCATGAAGGGCATTATGAGTTTTTAGTCATGCCATTTGGGCTTACTAATGCCCCAGCCACATTCCAAAAATTAATGAATTCTATTTTTAAACCATTTCTCCGAAAATTTGTGTTGGTGTTCTTTGACGACATATTAGTCTATAGCAAAAGTTGGCAAGAACATACTCAGCATTTGAAACTAGTTTTTCATGTCCAGGAAAGTCATTCATTGAAGGTCAAGAAAAATAAATGTGCATTCGCTACCAAAGTTATCGAGTATTTGGGGCATCATATATCTTCAGAAGGAGTTTCAACTGATCCAACCAAAATACAGGCCATAATGGAGTGGCCTACACCAACATCAGTCAAGCAACTTCGCAGCTTCTTAGGTCTGGCAGGGTATTATCGCAGATTCATCAGAGATTATGGAAAGACTAGCAGAGGGCTAACTGACTTGCTCAAAAAAGATGCCTTTCGCTGGAATGAACAAGCCGAATGCTCTTTCCAACAATTAAAACGTCAATTGACTAATCCACCATTATTAGCTTTACCTAACTTTTTTCAGCCATTTATTATTGAAACGGATGCAAGTGGAACAAGAATAGGAGCTGTACTAATGCAATCTGGATGTTCCATTGCATTTTTCAGCAAAGGATTATCAAAGAAACATCAGCAGCTTCCAGTTTATGAAAAGGAGATGATGGCAATGGTGGCTGCGGTTCAAAAATGGAGACCTTATCTCCTTGGCAATCACTTTAAGCTTCAAACAGATCATCACAGCTTAAATTCCTATTAGAGCAAAGAATCACCACTCCGGCGCAACAAAAATGGTTATCTAAATTAGCTGGTTATGACTTCGAAATATCATATAAGAAGGGACAGGAGAACAAAGCAGCTGATGCTCTCTCAAGGAAACTCATACCAGAAGGCATATCATTAAATGCTATACTACAGGGCACCTCCACAGAATTACTAAAGAAAATACAGAATAGTTGGAACGTTGATACACAGCTGAAGGAAATCATCAAACAATTGCAAGAAGGAACTCATATGGAGAAACCATATACCTTCGTCGACAACCAACTTCGATGGAAGGGAAAACTAATGATTGGTAACGATAACCATCTTCGACTTAAGCTTATTCATATGATACATGCCGGTACTGTAGGGGGCCACTCAGAATTCCTTCCTACTTTGCATAGGTTGAAATCTATATTCTATTGGAAAGGAATGAGAAAAGCTACTAAAAGATTTATTCAAGAATGTGATGTGTGCCAACAAAATAAATATGAAACTACATCAATATCTGGTCTGCTACAACCATTATCAATTCCAAATAAAGTTTGGAGTGATGTTTCTCTTGATTTTATTGAGGGCCTGCCCAAATCAAATGGCAAATCCACAATACTTGTACTTGTGGATAGATTAAGTAAATATGCACACTTTATTGCTCTAGCCCATCCTTACACAGCATCCACAGTAGCCCAAGCTTATCTAGATAATATTTACAAGCTGCATGGCATGTCACAGAGACTAATTAGTGATCGTGATACTATCTTTTTAAGTAAATTCTGGCAAGAACTACTAAAATTACTGAAGGTTGAATCGAAGATGTCTACAGCTTACCACCCACAAACAGATGGTCAAACAGAAGTTGTGAATAGATGCTTGGAAACCTATTTGCGATGTATGACAGGTGAAAGACCTAAGGAATGGGCTAAGTGGTACAATACCAATTTTCACTACTCAACCAAATGCACTCCATATAAGGTATTATATGGTCAGAGACCACCACTCCATGTGCCATACATAGCAGGAAGTGCTTCAGTTGAAGCTGTGCACAGGACTTTACAAGACAAAGAAGACTTTCTTAAGCAGCTGAAACATCATTTACATCAAGCACGAAACAGAATGAAAGCTCAAGCAGACAAACATCGTAGAGAAAAGGAATTTGTAATCGGCGATTCTATATATGTAAAGCTTCAACCCTACATGCAGGATTCTTTGGGCCGTCGAAGCTCCCACAAGCTTTCCCCTTTATACTTTGGCCCATTTGAAGTCATAGCAAGAATTGGCAAGGTAGAGTACAAGCTCAAGCTTCCGGAGTATGCCAAAATACATCCTATATTCCATGTTTCTCTTCTTAAAAGAAGGATGGGAAGCAGACCTATGGCACAGATGCAACCTGCAGAAATCACCACTCTGGGTCAAATTAGAGCTCAACCAGTAACCATTCTTAAAAGAAGGGCAGTTTTAAGAAAAAGGCGCCTCATTCAACAAGGACTAATTCAATCGAGCCAAACTAATACAGAGGATGCAAGCTGGGAGGATTTGGACCTCATTCGGCAACAATAGCCTTTATTCCATATCGATCCTTGAGGACAAGGATTTTTTAAAGGAGGGGGTAAATGATAGAGTAATAGCATAATAATACCATGGCAGTTAAACCCAACCAAGCAGCTGAACCGGAGGCCCACTGGATCGGTCTACTTGTGGTTTACCCATGTATGTATAGGGTTAGGATGTAAGTAAAGGGGTCAAGCTGAGTATTACTGAACTCTCTCTCTTTCATGTTCCCGTCAGTCTCTTTGTCCTCTCTGTCTTCTTCATCTTCATCTTCCTGCTGCCTCTCCTTTCTCTCCCTCTTCAATTCTCATTTTCCTGTAATTCTACAGATTACAGATTATAGAATCCCTCTCATTAATTCAGCTACATTGGAATTATTGCTGTTCTGTGAGTGATTCTTCTGCAGGTCTATCATAATATGAAGCTGTTACTTTCATAAGAAACTGATACCCAAACCAGAAAAACTCTACAAATCCATTAACAGCCAGAGAGATTTCAAGGAAATTGAAGTTCAGCAATTCCACAATGACGGAAAATCAAGATCTATGCAAAATAACACCCTGGCTTAAAATCATTATATTTCACAAGGACATTTGAATCCACCACTTCCAAGTTTATGTACATCGATGCCATCAGGGTAACTGATGAAGCTTGATCGTGCCTTCTTCGAATTCATGCAATGTTCAAGAAGCGAGAAGATAAAAAAAAAAAAAATGGAAAACTCACCTGAACTAGCTCATCTCCAGCAACAGCGCAAAGCGGAACTTGCTCCTTGGCAAGAACTCGAATCTGAGCTCCGCTATCCTGCCGGATCTTCTCAATCGTCTTGCCCCCTTTCCCAAGAACACACCCAACGTAACAACCAGGCGCTAGCAGCCGACAAACCATCGTCTCCTGAACCTCCTTCTCCACACCTTTCCCTTCTTCCGCCCTCACCACCCTCTCAAAAACCCTAACGAGAGCCCGCTGCGCCGGAGACGCCTCCTCCCCACATATAATCGCCTCCGCCGTGACAATGACGACGCGCTCATCGGAACCAGGGACGGGATCCTCAATGCGCACCCGCGCGCCAGTCTCCTCCCGAATCTGCCGGATGACAGAACCACCCTTGCCGATAACACATCCAGTTTTTTCGCAGGGACAAAGCAGTCGGAAGACTGTATCGCCGGAGGCGGCGGCGGCAATCTTCGACGGAGTATCGCCGTGCGGCTGGGGGCGCTTTGAGGTGGCAGATGCGGCAGACGGAGAAGGGTTCGACGGATCGCCGATGCCGGAGGAGGACGAAGACTCGTTGGAACGCTTGCCGGCGGCGGCGGAGGCTTCCATCGACAGCCGGGTTTAAAACCCTACTGTTGGTGGGGGAGGAATGGAGGATGAACCTCGAGTAAGCTTACCGCTATCACCTCAAATTAAAATATATCTAATAATAATAATAATAGGGTAAATTACATGCAGGTCTCTGTGTTTAAGATATAATAACATTTACATATATATTTTCAAAATATTAACAATTAGATCCATAAGTTTTAATATAATTATTAATAAGTCCCTTTTAATTTTTTTATTATTAATTTTTTAAAATACCAATTCTAATCCATTTTTCTCATCCCACCTCTCTCTTTCTCATTCTGCTTTCTCTCTCTCGTTTCACCCTCTTTTTCCACCAGCAGCCTTGCCGACTGTAGCAAAGGGAGGCAGGGGCGGCCAATGGCGGAGGGGCTGCTCGGCTCTCTCTCTCTCCATCCCTCCCTCCCTCCCACCGATGAAGTGGCCACTTGCTAGTGAAGAGGCGGAGTGACCAGGCAAGTGACCATTGGCAAGATGACCCGATCTTAAGAGGGCAGTGGTCAAATAACTCATCTTAGAAAAAGCAAGGAGCAGAGAAACCTAGATGAAAGAGAGACACGAGCTCTTAAGAAACTTATAGGATGTCAATAACAGAAACTTCGAGCATTTTTTTTTTAATTCTTAATGGGCAAGCTTTTAGGATGAAAGAAAATAAAAGTCATTAGTGCCACATCAAAGAGACCAAGTAAAATTATGATCCACTTTACAGATTAACTCAAATTAAATGATTAATAAATTATCCATGAATATCAACATATGCAGCATTTACATGTTCTCGTGTAACTACAAAACTATTATATCATGTGTCATAAGATATGTAGTCTTGATGACATCTGAATCAACTTCTATTTTTATATAATACATAGATAGAAAAATGCACGTGAAAAGATCACGTGACATACATAAGAAATGATAAATCACAAAAGGTATGCATATTTGAAGCAGAGCTTATCAGATCATTTCCACTAGACATGCAATAGGAAATTATTGTATTCGAACAACTGAAATTATTCGACGTCAAATAAAAGCATGGTAGTTGGGCAACTAAAAATGATTTTTTTTGCATTGTTTTTTTTTCATACATTATACTTCTACTTTGTATGGTTATATGAAAAATAAAAAATATCTTCATAAAACATTTACACTTATATTTTAATTATAAAAAGTAGATATTTCTCATCATTTCTCATTGCAAGCCCACTCGCCTAACTATCAAGCTCTTAATAGGCATTGATCAACCAAGTCAAGATTGTCTGAACTTAATAAAATTTTAATATATAACAATAACAAGTCTTTATCTCTACTAGGTGAGGTCGGTTATATGAATCATTTATTTTCACTGAGCTCTATCAAATAACAAGTCTATGCTTTACTTCTACTAAAAAATTTCAACATATTACACTAAATAAAAATTTATACTATACTTTACTTCTACTAATTATACAAGATTAAATTTGATATTATTGGGGAAGAGTTTGGTATTATTAAAGCTAATATAGTAAACTTTACCAAAAAAATTGTAGATTTATTTATATATATATATATAATTTTTATTAATTAAATATTCAAATATACTTAGAAGAATTTTTTAATTAATCTTATTGAAAAATAAATAAATATTTTAATAATATTATTAAAAATTACAAATTTTTACTTATAAATAATACCATGATATAGAGTACCTAAAATTAATTTATATAGAGGTTGTCTCATCTACAAGACTACAACTAATAAACAATAACATAAAAGAAAAGTAAATTTTTAAATATATTTAAAAAGTTTTATATATAAATATATTACTATAGGTTATATTAAAGAGAGAAAATTTAAAAATAGATATAAAAAATTTATAATATTATATTCTAATACGTTTAAACATATAATATTTATTTTTTAGAAAATATAACAAAATTATAATATTATATATATATATATATATATGTATAGCATGTATGTTTTTAGAAAATATAGTCAATTTGTTAAAAAAAAAACCCTCTTTGTTTCAGCTCAATTTAACTCAAAAAAAATTCTAATAAAATTGAAATGAACTCAATTTAAATTTAAAAATTTTAATTTTGAGTTGAACTTAGCTCACTTGAAATCAACTCCTAAGCTTAATTTCACTGACTAACAGATCAATTACATTCGGCTCAAATAAATTATTTCAACACCATTGCTCATGGCAAATCTGCAAATCTCATTCTAACTTGACCCAACTTGATCAAATATAGATCGATCTTAATTATACGAGTTTGATTCATAAACATGTCATCTTGCTATGACCCATATAAGAAACCTAAGTATAGGTTAGCGCGTCAAATTATTTATAACTCGCTAATAATCAGTTTATTAAAATTAATACTTGACTAGATATTGTATATCATATAATTTAACTTTATCTTCAATATTCTTAATTAATCTTTTGGATAATACTAAAGAGATATTTGGCTCAACGTTATTTGCATTATGTGATATGATGGCTTGACATTTAGAGTCGAATAACTCATTTATTAAATAGATGGAGTACAGATCTTGATACTTAATCAATTTATAATCGAATGAAATACGAGTCAATTTAAATAGGTAAAGAAAAAAAGTAAGTTAATCTGAACCTAACTCGTCAATTCAAATTGCTACTCCTACTATTATTTATGGTGGTTATTTTTTTCTCTTGTGCCAATTAGGGTTATAAAAAAATAATATTAATTATGACACATAAAAGATTAGTTATAAGTTGATGTGTCTATGCATATATATATATATATATATATTATTTAAAATATTAAATATTTTATTTTATTTTAAATATATGTAGCATTTTTTTTAAAAAATTGTGTAGAAAGAGGAAGAGTAGACATAGAGAGAGAAAGATAGCTGGCTTTTTGCCTTTCAAACACGTGTTCCATCATTCACACGCGGATCTGAAAACTGGCTTTAAGTCCACGTCGGAAAACACGCGTGCTCTCTCTCTCTCTCTCTCTCTCTCTCTCTCTCTCTGTAGAGAGGAATCAATAAGACTATAAATAGCAGACTGAAGCTCCAGCTTTGCGGCGGGAGAACCATGGACGAGATGGACGCAGAGTACGACCATTACTGGGATTTCAAGCTCTTCTTCGATGGCGAAGAGCTCAACAGGTATCTCTTTTTCTCTCTGGCTTCATCAAGCTGCTTCTTTTACGGGATTTCCCCAATGGGTTTTTCCTCTTCTATCAGAATCTCACTTAAAGCCGCCTCCTTTCCCCTCTCAATTTGAGTTCTAATCAGAATCTCCCATCATTGGTCGTCTTCTTCCTTCTGTCTGTAACAGCTGGGGAACTGAATTGGATGAGGCTTTCCCGGTCGACTATGACTCGAGCTCACCTGAGGGCGGCAGCTCCTCCTCATCCTCCTCAGCCGCCACCACCAAGAACATTGTCATGGAGCGGAATCGTCGGAAGAAGCTCAATGAGAGGCTCTACACGCTCCGAAGCGTCGTTCCTAACATCACCAAGGTAAGCGTGTTAAGTTTCTAGTAACCAACTAATACAGTAATAGCTTAAGAATAATTTTATATTCTAACATAGTCTCTTACGTGCAAATTTATTTAATTTATAACATAAAATTGAGCATACTACTTTAATTGGGTAAATTATTGATCATAAGTTTATCTATAATTGTATTTTAATATGATTTTTTAATATATTTTACTTAAATTTCTATTTTTTTTGGAATTCTTTATTTTGTTCTTTAGAATTTAAATTAGGGACCTAATAGTTTCTATGGTTTCAATTATGCACCTAGGCTAAATATTTTAAAAAAATATAAATTAGTATGTAATTATAGGTAAACTATAGAGGCATATAAATAATTTATTATTTTTTATTTTACGCTATAAAACTTGAGATCCCTAATTCTAATATTAAGATAAATTTATGGTAGATAATAAGTTTAGAAATATTTTATATTCTAATCAAGCATTTAATTTTATTGCATTATATTTTTAAAATTATTAAACTTGAGAATAAATAAATAGATGGACAAAGCTTCCATCATCAAAGATGCAATCGAGTATATCCAAGAGCTCCAAGCTGAAGAAAAGAAGTTGATTGCCGAGATAGGTGAGCTGGAGTCAGGAAAAGAAATCGACAAATTCTCTTCCATGATTGACATCACAAAGAAGAGAAGGATGGCGTCGCTGGGCTCCTCCATGGCCCATTCCATCGAAGTCATAGAGGTGCTTTGGGGAACAAAATTTTGATAACTAATTTGAACATTTTTTCATAAAAATTTGTTATTTAATTTACTTATAAATTTGAAGATTTTGATTTCGAGCAGATGAATGTCTGCATAGTTGGAGAAGGAATTTTGGTTGTGAGCATCACATGCAATAAGAAGAGGAACACCATGATGATGGTTTCTCAGCTTTTCGAGTCCCTCAAGCTCAAGATATTGACCGCAAGCTTCACCTCTATTTCTGGGAGCCTCCTCCACACCTTCTTCATTGAGGTATATAACTATTTTCCGTCACTTAATAGAATAGTGAATTGGTGATGGTTGGACAACTCGTCTATTTTAATTTAGTCAATTAAATTATGTTCAAAACAAGACTTGTTATAAGAAGCAATTGAGTTCTCTTAATTTGCCCTTATGTACTGTTTTCTTTCTGTTAATACTATAGACTCGAATTAAATTACGTTTGCATAATCTTGAGCATCAATTTATTTAGTTCATAAGTTATGGGGAATTAGTTGTACATAGGAGAAAATTAGAAAACTCAAAGATCAATGAAAAACTTATTCATGAAATATTTTGCAATAAAGATGAAAAATTAACTTATTTATGAAACATTTTCAATAAAGATTATTTGCCAAGATATTTTTAACAAAAAATCATCATAAAAAATATTCGATAAGATCTGCAGCCCAAAGTCGAAATTCCATCAAATGTTCTTCAACAAAATTACTTAGGTCGACGGTCAGTACTACAGCTCTCTTAAACACTAATGAGAGAAAAGAACGAATCATTCGATCCCACTGATTTGTTGAATTAATCTTTTAAATCTTTGCCCTAGCTTGCATTTATATTTACCTTTGCTTAAAGAATATAATGGATCTCAAATTATCGTCTCTTGGCATCTGTTACGTAGATATTCTTTTGAGTTTTTCACGTAAAAATATCTTTTTTTTATTTTGCTTTTCAATTCACTCTTTGATATATCATCAGTACGTCAAGATCCTTATTTATTTAATTGTTGTTATAAAATTTTGAATCAACATAAGTAAAAATAAGGGGATTTACATCTGTCACCCCCAAATATTCATTATTTTCAGGCAGCATTCTCAAATTTCATTATTTTCATGCAGCACCTTTATCTAACTTCAAAAGCGGGGTGCTGCCTATAAATTCACTCCAAAATGAGGAGTGAAAAATAATTACTATTTATCTAAAAAAAAAATTACTATTTATTTAATTTTAATTTGTAATTATTTTTAATTTAAGTTGAATTTAATTATGAATAGAATGGTCAAGTACACTAAAAATAAGCTCGAGCTAACTTTGGTTAAATTAAGTCAAGAGAACCACTAAATTGAACAAAATTATATAGAATTAATTTTATTTATTTATTATGAAAATTTTATTTAGTTTTAAGTGTTAATCAAGATACAAAAAAGGAGTGTGAAACATCATACGTGGAAACAGGTCAACGCGACGCGTGCGTGAATTAGATAAAAATAACGTCACGTGTCTAATAAAAAAAATAACGTCACGTGTTTAATGTGACTGTTTATTCATGCGATGAAAATGATTAGTGGTTAATTAAGCGCGTGCGGAATTAAAAAAGCCTATTGGAACATGGGCGGCTGAGATCGCGTCACGTGTAAAATTACATGCTAATTCACGCATGTATCACGTGCAAATTTAGTTATTTATGTAATAAAAAATTAAAATTAATTTTTTTATTTATTTATTTTTGCTGCAGGCTGAAGAGATGAGTGCTGAGGTCCTGAGGGAGAAAATAGAAATAGCTATTGCAGAATTCAATGCCCTCAGAAGCCCAATCAGCCCCACGAGCTTTTAATTGATCATCTTTCTAGTTTTTATGTGCTTCCCGAGTAGTTTTTCTATTTTAGTTTTTTTTATATCGTGTAATAAAAATTAATATGTATTATATCAGGTCAAAAAATAGAACTAGGATGAATTGTATTTTATATGTTCTGTTGATATTTTGGTCTATTGTCAGTCTGAGAAGATCAACCTTTGTCTAGAGGTTACAGGCATTCCACTAATAATATTTATAGCTACTACTATTTTGGATGGTATTTTTTCGAGAAAAATGACTTGTGAAGTTACTTATAAGAATGAAAATTACAATTAAAATAGAATATTAGTTTTCACATTAAAATACATAATCTTTATTCATTGAGCACTGAGAAGGGCTTTCGACATAATTGTTGGGCTTGGCCCAAATGCATGGCCTTTTTGTTCTTTATGGCTTTTGTCTAAACTTTGGCTAATAATTGACTTTCAATATTCTATAAAAAAAATATTACTTTTAATATTTCTATTAAAAATAAAAAAAATATTACTTATATATACTTATATATTCATGAAATTAAACTCCAATTATTTATTTATTTATTTGACAATCTAAACTCGATAGCAAGTTAAAGCCCCTTATTTATTAATAATTATAATAACCCGACCTATTTAATGATATGATTCGATTATTCAAATACCCACCAACAATACGAGCATCATTCATTAAGAAAAGAATAATAAACAATTTTTTGAGGCACGTAACTTGTTAGTGTTGAATTATAATGACCATGCACTAGGACAACTCGATACAATTATAACGTGTAAATGGTCATTGCATATATCGTATTTAATATTTAAATATGTAATTTAATTTCTAAAAAATAGCAATTTAATAAAATCCATAAAAAAGAATTTGCATGTAAAAAATTTTAGATGTGAGAGGCTCAAATGATAATTTTTGTTTTACGTTCTGAGATTAGAGGTTTACCTCTTTTTTGAAATTAGATAAAATCTCTCGATTATGTTTTTATAATTAGTAAAAGCTGTATAGCTTAATATATTGTCGAATAAATTGATCAATTATAAATCTAATTACTAGATTATTTAATAAATTAAATCTGTAATTTGCTGAATAGTCTAGTGAATTATATGTATTTAATCTTTTATTTGTCAATATATTGAAATGTGTAGCAAACTAGGGGTTGTGTGTGAGTGACCCTTAATGGGTCTAAACCCCAAAGACCCGATTGCAATTTAACCTAATTATATATATTTTTGATGAAATTTAGCCTAATTATTAATATGAAGAGAAAATCAATCATATTTTTTAAATAAATAAATACATAGAATGATTCATAAAATTAAAAAATATTAATATATTGTACATGACCTAACAATTGGGCTGCATGCCCTTTCGTATAGCTTTGCCAATTCAATGAAAAACAAAAAAAAGTAGATATTAGTCTACTTATAGGTGATTTTTTTCGAAAAATATTGCATACAATTAAAAAAAAAAATCAAATAGCTAAAAATATTAAAAGCAAATGCTGAAAGTAAAATCATAAGTCTAATAAGCAGCCAAATATTTCTCCACTTTGTGAGTAGCAGCATGACGAGAAGCCTCTCTAGTAGAAACATCATTTAGGATAGTAGCAATTCCAGATATCAATGGTCAGACAATCGTAACTTCTAAGTAGAGATTAGCACTTTCAAATTAATTATAAATCAAAATATTTATAGAACAGATAGAATGTATACATGAAAAATTAATGGTATCTTACGATAGTATTATACTCTATAATGGTCTAAGATATATATTAATGCATTACATATCACATCATTTCGAAAAGCATAATCAAAAAGTGATGCATAATTTATGGTATAGTCACCTCAGACATCTGAAAGCTCGCTATGACAGAAAGAACAATATCAATTCCCAGCAAACATGAGTATTTGCAGACGATAACGAAAAATAAAATATCACTTAATCAGTAAAATAATTAATCACAGTCTAGTAGATATGCAACCAACAAAAAATCTTTAAAATGATCAGTAGTCAGATACTAAAGAACTAATTTAGAACAAAAGGATAATATCAAATTGGTATGCAAATGAGGCACAACATGATCATAAAATTGAGTATAACTAACATTCAATTTTAGTAAAAATATTGGTTAAATACAATAAAGTTAATGGCGTAAATCAAACTTTTTTTTTTTTGATACACGAAAAAATCAAACTTTAGAAATAACTACACGCATCATTTCACACCTACCAGACCAAACTTTTCTCTTTCTATCTCCTCCTTCCTTCCTCATTCTCCTCCTCCTCTCTCTCTTTCTCTAGAAATCATCCATGGACTGACCTTTCTGGGAAGCGAGACGCGGTGAGGTTGAAGAAGACCACGAAATCCCAATTTGTCGGTAGAACTTTACGGCCTCTCTCTCTCTCTCTCTCTCTCCCACTCAAAAGTTCGAACTTTTCCCGTCCCTTCTCTCTCTTTCTCTCTTCCGTGTATACTTGGAGTCGCTCGAGCATCGCGGATAATCCCCATTCTTCTATTTTGATCCAGATCTAGGTTTCCATTTCTCCAATAGGCGGCTAGTCGGACAAAAGGTTGGTTTTTTTCCTCACAAGCTTTGCGTGTTTGAATGAAAGTCTCTTTCTTTATAATTTCTACGTCATTTGCCGTTTTCTTTGGGTTTTAATGCATAATTGGAAAGCCAACAGTTGCCTTTCATGAATTCTGGGGGAGGCGCCAGATCCTTGGTTTTTTTGGTTAGGGTTTCCATTTCCGGATTCAACCCATTCAATATTCTGCGTCAGGGTTGTTCGTAGATCAACTTTAGCAGAAAAACTTATTGGGTTTCTTTCATTTGGTGGTGTTAGATCATTGTTGGTTTTAAATCTTGGAGTATTGCTTGATCTTCCTGCTATTTGTTTGGATTGAAGCTTAATTCATGGTGTATGGTCTTCATTTTAAGTGTTCAGAGTTCTGATGTTAGAGTTCACTCGTTTAAGATGAATTTTGTTATGTGTTTCAGGTTCTTGCTGCTTTCGAAGTTCTTTGAACTTTGGAGATCAATTCATCATTGGATGGTGAGGGTTTTGGTTTGTGAATTGTATTTTTCAGTCGCAAAGTGAACTCTGTGATTTGAGTCCCCATGAGGTTGCTCAAGCTATCTCCAAGTGTTAGAATCATTGTATTCGTCATCATAGCAGTCGGATTAGTGGCTTCCACTTCTTCATTTCTTGATGGTGGCTATTGGGGTGTAAATAAAAAGGTTGATTCTGTCTCCAAAGTTCCAGTTAAAGGCCCTGGAAAACCTCCTATTTTCGCTTATTGGATTTCCGGCACTGGTGGCGATGGGAAGAAGATTTTTAGGCTGTTGAAGGCCGTCTATCATCCGAGGAATCATTATCTTTTGCACCTTGATGCTGGCTCATCCATGTCGGAGCGGGATGAATTGGCCAGATTAGTTCAATCTGAAAAACTTTTTCGAGCTTTCTCGAATGTTGATGTGATGGGCAAAGTATATGCTGTTGATCGAACTGGGTCTTCTGTGGTGGCTGCCACACTTCACGGTGCGGCGGTTATGCTCAAGATTTGCAGAAGTTGGGACTGGTTTATCACTTTGAGTGCTTCAGACTATCCAGTAGTCACGCAGGATGGTTAGAACTTAATCATGTTTTAATTTCATTTTAAATTCTTTTGAACGACTCGTAGTCTATATTCTGTTTTTCACTTGTTAATATTGCACCACTTATCGACTTCACGTCTTAGTAATAACTTCAGAGAAAACTTACAGGCCCTTAACTGTAAGATAGAACCTTGTATTCTACTTCAAGATGCTTCTCTATGAGTCCACATGAGTTGCTTTGGCTTCATTTATCAATAGAGATGGATGCATTACCTGATATGGTCTTAACATACTATTTCAAGATTAATTAAAATTCAGATGTTTGCCTATTTTTTTCACATCATGAGGAAATCTTTTCCCCTCATAATGAGGCTTCATTCTCTAGAATTATGAATGCCGAATTAGATGAGATTGAGTTATCCTCTTGCGGCATTCTACGTCTAACTATTTGGCATCATGTTTTCGGCTTTTACAGATGCTAAAAAACACGCTTTCTTTGCAGATCTCCTTCACGCCTTCACTTTACTGCCTAGGAACCTTAATTTCATTGATCACACAAGTGAACTTGGATGGAAAGAGTAAGAAGAAGCACATAATCTCTTTAATGAAAATTAAACAGTACCTTTTGATTATTTTCTCCTTGACCTTTCTTTCATTTCCTCTTTATCGGATTCAGATATGAAAGGTTCAATAAAATTATTGTAGACCCAAGCCTTTATATGAATAAGAATGACAAGTACTTCATGGCTTCGGAAACTCGGGCCACCCCAGATGCTTTCAGATTATTCACAGGTCAGAATCTATGCTTCATATAATCAGATTTTTTATGGAACTTTTTTTATGATTATTTTGGTAAGTTTTTAATTTCCTACCTGTTATTGCTTGGCAAACTTCTATTCTCTCGAATGGCAATCTCTCAATTTGCTCCAAGGCTTTGATGAATTGAATGAACAACATTCGTTCCCCAAATTTTCTGTTCTTCATTCCCTGGTTCTCTTCCTCTTCTTCTTCTTCTATTGCCTCTCTTCTTTGCTGTTCTTCATTGCATAAGAATGATTTAAACATACTAGCATGGTAGTGAAATACAGCATTCGGCACGAAAAGGAGCTGCCCTCTTTACTGTTGTTTTATCTTGCTTCCTAGAAGGAGATATTCCTTCAGATTAATATGCTAAATAACTAAAAAATTATAGTCACATATGTTAAAGTATGCGAATGTTTTGAAGTTTTATGATCAACATGTTATACAAAATGTTTAGTAATGCATTGAAAAATCTGACAAAGCATAAAAGCAGAAAGAGTGATATGCAGAAACTAGGAAGTCTTGAGACAAAATGCCATCCTTTCTCAAAAAAATAATAATAATTTAACTTAGGGATGGCAATTTTTGACGTGACCCATGAACTCAACGCGGCTTAATCGAGTATGAATCGAGGTTATATGGGACAAATTTGATCCGCCTAAGAGGGCGTGAGTATGGGTTGGAGGGTCAACTCAATTATGACCCTCCAATGACCCGCTTATCAAAATTAGTATATTTTTTCTTTGTAATATTAATTTTAATATTAATTATAGATGTTTATTATATAATTTAGTTTTATATTCGATGGTCTTACTTAAACTTTATGGTTATATTGATTCAAAGTAAAAAATATTGAATTTATTAAAGTTTGATACTTAAAAAATCATAATACATGAGTTGGCTGGTCGGATCGGGTAACCTGTTTATTAAATAGGTTGAGTACATGTCTTAATGTTTGACCTATTTAATAAATGGGTCAAGTTCAAGTCAAGCTTAAATGGGTCGAGTCAAGAAATTGGTTGATTTGAACCCAACCTGCTAACCCGAATTGCTACTCCTAATTTAACTACTGGATTAGAGAGCCATTCTGCATCAAATTGTCTTTTGCATAATGTTCAAATGGTATCCAAGAAGTTTGGAGATTTTTCCTTTAAATGAGAATAGCTAAATGACACATCTAACATGGAGAAAGGTTCGTGTTATATAATAGTTCATAAAATTATGCATAATTAACTAATAGTCAATCTTCTAAACAAAGTAGTGCATATAGATTTTTGGCTTGTCGCAAAAAAAAATAATTTTCTATTTTTGTTTATGTTATTTATCCTCTAATGATAGTTCCAGATGAAAGTTCTTGCTTTCCAAAGATATGTTATGAAGTCATCATGAATCATGATGAATAGCAAGATAAACAATTTTTCTCGGACATCTAGATTTGTCTTAGTGGTGCGTTTGATTCGTTGTTATGTAGATGTTCGTGTTATCTAGATATTATTATTTAGATATTTATGTTTCCTCTAAATTGTTGCTTGTTTAGTTCAATGGTATTATTTAATAGACAATAATAAAAAAACGATTCTACCTTCCCTCCACTATAATTAGATGTCACCTCCCTCGATTACAATTGGGTGACATTTATATGTCATTTTGGAGTGGCGATCTTATAATTTTTTACAATATTTTCTAACCATATTTAGGGCTGTAAATGAATCGAGTTGAGTTAAGCTGTGGTCTGCTCATTTTCATTTACTAAAATTGAGCTTGAGTTTGTTTCGAGCTTGGTTCACAAACATAAAGGCATGTTTGAGCTTAGTTCATTTGGTTCACAAACGAGTTTACTAATGTGTTCATGAACAAGCTTATATATATTTGCGTTTATGAACACAAAAACTATTGACGAGTTCTTATATATCAAAAATATTGATGTGTTCACAAACATAGTTATCACCGTGATTCGTGATTTTTTTCTTATTAATAAATATGATATACTAATATTTTTAAAAAGGCATCATATTGAGCCTTATAATCGTGCTTGTTCATAAACACCATATGAACCGTTCATGAATATTAATAAACTGAACGCTAGTATGTTCAAACTCGTTCATTTGTCTATCGAGCTTTTAAAATTATGTTCAAGCTTGCTTGCTAATATTGACGAATAGAACATGAATGAGCTTTTATGGTACCGAATATCTTGTTGTTTTACAGCTCTAAATATTTTATTAAAACAAACAATCAATTTCTTTAAATAACATAGCATATCATCACAATATCGCTGAACCAAACGCGCCCAAAGAGAATGAGTATTTGATATGTAAATTAGATGATTCATAGTGTTATGCATGTTAATGTGATAGACTTTCAAGCTCTTTCTTCATCCTTCTCCATCAATAAAACAGGTTCTCCTTGGGTGATCCTCAGCAAATCCTTCCTGGAACACTGCATTTACAGCTTAGATAACCTCCCCAGGAAACTTCTCATGTACTTCGCGAACGTAGCTTACGCGGCAGAATCCTACTTCCAAACTGTAATCTGCAACTCCCCCGAGTTCGAGAACACCACCATCAACACTGATCTCAGATTCTTTTTGTGGGAAGATCCTCCGGCTCTCGATCCCATATTCTTAAACCAATCAAACTACAAAGCAATGGTCAAGAGCGGAGCCGCATTCGCGCGGCAGTTTGCCGAGAACGATCCCGTGCTCGAGCGGATCGATAGACAGATACTGAAGAGACCACCGAACGGAGTTGGATTCGGGAAATGGTGTTCAGGACCAATTCAAGGCCGGAAGAGAAAACTCTCCGATCGATGTGCAGTTTCGGGAGATATCAACACCGTCAACCCGCGGCCATCAGGGAAGAATCTGAGGAAGTTGGTTGCCGAGATTGTTTCCGGGGAGGGGATGCACAAGAATCAGTGCAGTGTCTAGAGAGGAAATACCTTTTCATTGAAGTATGATGATATTTTTATTTCTTGACAGCATGAGGGGGTGAAGGTGATCTATTAGCACGGCTTGTATATAGAGAGTAGCAGCAATTTTTGTTAAGAACATTACATATATATATATATATATGTATATGAGCAGTTTGTTCTGCTCAAGATCTTGTAGTTATTTCCTGCAATACTGCAAAGATACAGGCTTCAGAAGATAGAGAGAATCTTCAGATAAACCTATTCAGAGATCGTTCATACTATAATCGATACAACGTCAGTTCAAAGTTGAATTGAAAGTTTTTAATTCGCTCTCAATCTTATTCAAAATATATGAATGAGAAGAGTTCGATTTGATCTCGTTTTGAGCTAGGCTTGATTTATTTATTACGACTCAAACTCAATTCGAGTTAAAGTTGATCTGGCTTTTGATCGTTCAAGTATAAATGTTTTTATTTATTCAATTAACTTAATTTATGTTATTCATCTGATTCAATGGTTAAAAATGAAAACAAAAAATTAGTCTAACTCACCAGGGTTTGAATAGAACACATGAAGTAAATTCTAATATAATTATATTAAATTATTATAAAAAAATTAAGATATTAAAATAAATTATATATATTTATATATATATATGTATATAAACTTTATTATTATAATATTTACATATTATACACCAATTTATATAAAATATTACACATCACATATTTTTTAAATTTTAAAAATTTTGAAATATGATATTTAAAAAATTATGATAGATATATTATAATATTTAAAAAATAAGTAAAATATGCTAATATACCAATGTGAAACATCATGCATGTAATTATCCTACTTTATTAAAAGTTTTTATAATTGATTAGATTTCAAGGTTGCTTAATCTGATCCAACACTAACTTAAAATTGAATTAATAAAAATTTTAAGTCATAAAATAATTCATTAGTTAGCTCATTTGAATCAAATTAATCTCAATTTAATATAAAAATTTGATTTAATTTTTGATCAATTTTTCAGCTAAATTAACAACAGTACTTATAGCAATTTGGGTTGGCAGATTGAGTTTGCAGCATCTAGTTTTTTGGATTCATTTAAGTTCGACTCCTGATTCATTTATTGAAGAGGAATGCCGTGTCGAAAAAAAATGAACCGTGCCTTTGAATCAAATTATATATATTTTTTTACATCTGGTAGTTCAACAAATAATGAAGCTTCAAGAAATAAGGATAATTACACCTCGATCATAAGGTTAGTTCAACAAAAGAGCAACAAAATAACAAATTCCACCACCGAATCTATAGAACGAGAGGAAAAATTATTGGATTCGGACAATCGAACGGGCAGCTGGCTAATGGGGAGCCTCCACATCAGCAATGGACCCACCCCGTTCGATCGGTCGAACTCAAAAAGTGCTCGAATGAAAGACGGTCAAGCCGTTCACATTGTTGGAAGTCAATTCAACTACTAAACAAAATTATCACATAACCTTAAAAGCAAGTTTCCCAGCAGTTTTACAAGAAATATAGAAGGTTCCCCACCTTCAAGTAATCAAGCAGTTCTTGTAACATAACATGACCTTCCAAAACTCTCAACAAGAAAAAGGACTTAATAATAATTCACAAGCTATACAAACCAAGGAGCAATGAAAACACCACCTTAGCTATTATCATCTCCATTAGTATCATCAACTCATTCATACATCCATCCACAAAGGGAAAAACAAAACCGAACAACAATAAAAGAACAAGATCCGGTAGAGGTTCCCAAAGTCCCAGAGTGCTAAACTGGTATGACGTCGATATTTGAAGTGTCTTCGCATCGTAAAATTATGCCTTCGAGGCTCCCGGGCAGTATGCACCTCGCCCACTGGCAACCAGTCGAGAATGGCTCCGATGGAGGGACTATCATCAGCACATTGTCGTTCCGCTGAACCACCCCCATCACACTTACAGTACTCCCCTCCTTGATGTACCTACATCACACTTCCCATTCAAAGCTTTTAATGCTGCAAATCGATGTTGATATGCTATTAGAACTAAAGGGGCAGCTCAAGCAGGTATTCATCATCATCAATAGCACCATCCTAACTATTTTCCTTGGTTACTCCTGACTTGCATTGGATATAAAGCAAGGAAAAGTTCCAGCATATTGGCCGTGATTTATTTATTGATCTCAAAGAGTTTGCAGGCAAAGTTTTCAAAATAGCCATGATCATCAGCAAACAATGCTAGCAAAGATAAGAAGGTAAAAAGTAAGGGATTTTCCACAAATTGGATGCGCAGAGACTTTCCAGAAGCTGAAGTTGGACTTGAGGAAAATAAATGGAAGCAACTATTAAGATATTATGTGGCCTTAAAAAGGGGTGCTCCTACTGTCTGTCCTTGAAATAAATGAATTGAAAGGTTTCTCTATAGATTTTTTTCATCTTAACGTGAAGTAATACTTCAAGAAGAGAGTACAAGTTATATCATCATCTTCTGCGCTACTGAGTGAAATATCTCTGTTTCTTTTCACTTTTGCAGGTAAGTGTTGAGAACAATGTAATCTACTTCAAATAAATAAAATTTCAGAGTTCATGAGTAATAAAAGGCTGAGGATGGATGTAAGATTACCCCTCCTTCAGGCGCATCACACGGTCCTCACTTGAAAGGTTCCTCTCCCGCAGCCACCTAAGAAAGTCAGGTAGCATATCTTTGTTGCTGGCATGTATGTCAACAACAACAGACTCATCAACATACGGCGTCACGCTAGCACCATAGCCAGTCTTGACCAAAGCCCTTAATCCAGATTGGAAATCGGAAATGTAGAAGTCCACGACATGCCTCTGCACACAATTTTTCAGGAAGGTCATAAGAATGATGATTAAATTGTTACCAAGAAAAACCACAATCGATTAGTTTCTTTGACTGTGAATAATTTTTGGTAAATAGAAGATCTATATGAGAACATCAAACTGCTAACCTCCACAGATCTTAATCCCCATGTAAATCGCCGATGCTTTAAATTTGCGGCCTTCGAATCCCAGCCCCTGTATTCATACAGTCTTGTCGATGTATAAACACACCTAGGAACCTTCTGAAATGATGACTCGAGCGGAACATTTCCGCAGGTGACAACCTTGCAATAATTTAAACAAACCGTTAACCTCAACCTGAGTTAAATGGAGGGTCCTGATATGAGCTAGCAGACAGTAGACACTCTCAAGTACTGCAAAGCTTAACTAAATGAACTTCCATGACTGAAAATTTGAAAGAACTTCAGAAGATACCCAGAGATGCTAACAGGAGTAGTTGGATAGTAATATTTACAAGTGGCATGTAAGTAACTATGAACTTTAGCATGTGAAATACATATATAGCAAAGTTTAAAGTGCTAAGTATTTTATTCAATCCTGAAAAAAATATCAGCAAGAAGGGAAGGTACCAAAGTCCTTTACAAAGGCTTTAGAAAGTGGCATACCCCTGAGACCTTGACATATTGACCATTCTTTGCTGTTCTAAGCTCTGCATCAGGATACTGAGTGATGAACCCAATCATCGCTTTCCTTCCTAGACAGTGATTCCAAAGGAAAAGAGCTGCCACTGCACCAAAGATTATCACAACAACTACTAGAAGGATGGCATTGTGGACAGCTCCAAGAATAAATCCACCAGCAATGAAGCCCATGACAAACAGAAGGATCACTGACCACAACATTGGCTTCGGAAAGCTTTTCTTGAATGGGTAGTCATCTTCCTGACTAAGCTTTGTAACAGCTTGGTTATTTGCAAATGCTGAACTCTGCAGCTTAATCAATCCAGTGGAATCCATCGGGCCAGATACTTTGCGAGGAGCACCGGAAGAGTGCAATGGCCCGGAGGATATAGGCCCAGATGTGATGAGACCAGTTGTTGGGAGCACTGGTGGAAGCGGACCTGAATTCTGTCTAGACATAGGGGTAACCCCACCAGACTGAGGACCAGAAGATTTCTTTACTCCCTCCCCTTGTCTGTTAAGAGGCCCAGAATGGGATTTCTGCCTACCTGAACCACCTGTAACCATTGATGATCCAGAGCCTGAAACTACATCAGAAGAATCATGAAATCATTAACAACCAAATCAAGCAATGAAAATGAGCATTAGAGATCTAGCAAGAGAAAGAAGGCACAGAGAGAGAGAGAGGATGGAGAAAGTAAGGGTCAGAGCACCTCCAAAGGATCCAGTCCTCGAAGGAGCATTACTGATCGGACCAGATTTCCTAGATCTCGAGTTATCAATGGGAATGTCAAACATCTTTCCCAGCTCACCAGATTTTTTAATATCTCCACCAGTGTAAGGCATGGCAGTCGAACTCATTGTTGGAGTTCTCTCCTTTGGCTGCTCTGGTCGGCCCGAAACATATAGACCATTGCTGAGCTGATGTGATAGAAATCTTGAACCCATAGAGATCCACTTTGTAAAACAAATACAACGAGTTTAAGCTCCTCAACTAACAGATACTATAGCGTCTAACAATATATTAGACAGAACTGTTGCGCTGGTCACATTGACTGTGCAAAAACAAGGAGTACTGCAGTGAGATAAATAGAAGAACATAATAAACATGATATAATGGATAGCATAAACACTACAACTAAACATAGGCTAAATTCTTAAAGCTTGCAATAAAGCAGAATGGACAGAAAAATCTATCCGGTTGATTCCAAGTAATTTGGGATTAAAGCTTGCTATAGTTTTTTTATAAAGTAAATGCTATAAAAAGGATAAAAACCCGTGCACCAAAAGGGATTGAAGGGGAATACAAAAGCATTATTCTAGATTCCAGTTAACAACAATCATTTCTGTGCAACATCTATTGAAGTTATCTTTGGTCAATGCCTTATTTCTTTCATAGTTCTTTCATGTTAATCGAATTCCGGAACATCTCATAGATGCATCTTTAGCTCCCCAAAATCAACATCTCCGCATGAACAAAAGGAATTGAACTGGAGATAAACAATTTAAAAACTACACGAACTTTGCCAACTTATGCATATACTTTATGATCATCCATCATTTAGACTTTATCAAAAAGGTTCCATCAAACTAAAACAAATAAAGCTCATAAGAATCCTTTCCACACTATGTATGAAGTATAATTACTAAAGAAGAATGGTTTCTCATCAATTTCGTAGAACCTTGCTTGTCGTAATCATGCTAACAACATCTTTAAAGGAATCTAATGTGATAATCCCTACTGAAAAACTACATCAGATCTACTAGAATCTTCTATACCAGTAAGTCAAAAGAGAAGACCTTAAGGCCCCATCACAGACCAAGATAGATTATCATCATCAATCATCTGTGTATCAGAGATGTACAACCATTTTGATAAACAAATTACACCAGAAACATATGAACAAAACTGAAAGATGAAAAAGCCGCCACCATAAATATGATAAAAAAAAGCGTTTCATAGTTTTCTGACCGTAGAGATTACCACTTAAATATCAGCTATACCAAAAAACGTCTAGCTTTTCCAGCAATAAACTCCTAGCAAAACGGTTGTCAAACATTGGAGGGGAAAAAACTCAGATCTCTAGCTCTGCTATCAAATTATCACAAAAACCCTAAGCAAATCCTATCGAAAAACCTGTAGTTCTTCGAAATCTACTAGACTGACCTAGTACTACTCGCTATTTCTAAACAAAGCATCCAGATCTACAAGAAAGATAACAAGAAATACCCACATTCTCATTTCAAACTTCATCCAAAATACGAAAACCTCCAGTGTTCGAGTCAAAACTTTAGCGAAACCATAAATTCGTCCCAACCCAGATCCGAAACGGTGAGAAACAGAGATCAGGAACTCCATCTAAAAGTAAGCTCAGGAGTCTCGATCAGCATCAGAAACCATGATCCGCAGACCGCCATTGAGAAAATACCAAAAGGTGATTCCGACATACCTTTGAAGGACACTGGGAAGAGAAACTGCAAGCCAGAGAGGGAAAATGCCTGGCCCCAAGCTGCCAACTTTCACCATAGAGCGAGGCAGCGAGCTCTCCCGCCGTGATGTATCCCCCTAAACCTCCAAAAGAAGAAAGGGAGAGCTGAGAGGACACTGAACAGCGGAGGGACGGTGGGAGAGAGAAGAAGAGACTCCAGAACGTAATTCTGTAAAAAGTAAGGGGTTAAATGTAAAATGCGACTATCAATTTCCATTGGGCTAAATTACGTTTTTGTTCCTAAGATTATGGGGGTTTTCTCATATACTCCATTGTTTTTCTTTAATAAAAATACTCCATTATTTTTTTTTATTTTTATTTTATTTTTTTACTCCATTATTGTTTTTCACCATGCTATTGATTTTATTTATCCTCAAGTTTTTCAATTCATTTAATATAGAACTTTGAAATCAGTTTATTCAAAACAACAAATATGCTTAAATAAATGATCAAAATATGCTTATTTCAATACTTTATCATATATATTTGAGATAGAAATTAGAAAAGAGCAAAAAATATAATACTGATAAATTTAAATCATTTGGAGAAAAAACAAAAGAGCCTGTTTGGCCTCAAAATTATTTTGATTCTGCCTAAAATTAAAATAATATTAGATTAAAATAAAAAAAAATAATTAAATTTTTAACATATTTTACACAATTTTTAATGTAAAAAATTTTATTTTATTTTAGATAATCATCTCTAATAAAACTACCATTATTATTTTATATCTTAAACTAAAATATTACATTCATTAAGAATACAAAATAAAGTTATTAATTTTATTAAAAATAAAGTAAAACAATAATGGAGCATCTGTATAACTACCAAATAATGGCTATGCTTCAGCAATTCTATAAATAGGATAACCTCCGACTTATGGAAGGGCATCCATATCTCCATCCATACAAACTCACCTTTTATATCATCCATTCATCTTAATAAAAAATATCTATTCTCTGTTCTCGTTTCAATTCCCAATCTGGTATCAGAGCCTTGGAGTTCTTTATTTTTGTAAGTATATTTTAACTTTTTTATTTTTCAATTTTGCTTAAATTTCTCATATCTTAGATTTTTTTGAAATAATATCGATGAACTTTAAGTTCATACCTTAAAAAAATTATTCTAAAATATTTTTGCTAAAACTCATATATTTTTTTGTAATTTTATCTGAAACTCTTAAAAGGGCTAGAGAAGCCGAAGAAAAGGGGAAAATTTAAAGGTAGTCCTGATAAAAATTGGGTAAGAACACCGATCTTAGGTACCATGCAATATGTTGAAAGAATAATATTCTATATGGATGCTTATGACCTTTAGATTTCATTCCTTTAAAAGATTTAAGATGTCTTATGATTTATGACTGAAACTAGTAATTTAAAGAAAAAAATCGAAAAATTTACTTTAAGTAATACCAAAAATAAAATAGAAATTAAATATAAATATATTAAAGAAATAAGTAGAACTAACCTAGCAAATAACTTCAAAAAAANCTAAAAAAAAAAAAAAAAAAAAAAAAAAAACTTAGCAAATAACTTCAAAATAATAATAAAAATGATGAATAAAATTTATGAAAAATTATACATTCAAGACAACAATATAAGTAAATTAAAAGATAACATAAAAAATATATCTAATGAAATCAGAAAACCTAAAAATTTTAAATATATCAAAAATAATAAATGAGATAACAAAAAAAAATATTTTCACTAGATGAATGTTTCTATAAATAAAAAATAAATTCTCCCTTATCAAGGTTTGGTTTTACCCAACACAAATTTTAATTATAAAAATTAATTTTATTTCACATCCAACATTATACAAATATTAGAATTGAAAGTATTTTATATTTTTACATATTTTTTAATATTAAAATAAATTTTTCTTCTATTAAACTTAAAAATTAAAATATTCTTTCTCCTATCTAAAAAAGAGCTCGAACAAATTTCAACTATAAAAATTAACTTTATTTCACATCCAACATTATAGAAATATTAGAATTAAAAGTATTTTATATTTTAACATATTTTTTAATATTAAAATAAATTTTTTTCTATTAAATTTGAAAATTAAAATATTTTTTTTCTTACCTAAAAAAGAGCTCGAACTAAACTAGGCCTAAAAGAATGAATTCTAACGAAAAGTGGGTAAACTAATTTTTTAATATACTTTATTTGCTATTTATTATTTTTGGCAAATAAAATAAATGTATGGCAATTCAAATATTAGGACTGATATGTAAAAAGTCTTTAACGTAGGGATCCATGTGTAATTCTACTCTTTCCTTTTTTTTTAGTTCCTCATAATTATCATGTCATTAGAATACCATACTACCCTTATAAATTTCAATATTTACAAGAGTTCACTGGCTCTTGAATGGGCCGGGTCAGGCTTGACCCGACCCGATCAACCCAACCCGTTCTCAAAGTCTTCTATATACAGCAAGTGTAGCATGATGCTAATGATAGCTTAACGAAAATAAATGATATTTTTTCATAATTACATGCACTAAAAACATAAATTATATGAAAAATATAATTATTGTAAAACTCATCAGTCAATGTGCATCAGATCTTTAATTTTATCAAATTTTTAAGCTAAATATCATACATAAATTCAGCATGTAAAAATATTTACTATTTAGTTCAAGATTTTCAAATGAAAAAAAAATAAATAAAAGAGAAACGAAGAGAAGAAAAATTAGAGGGTAAATATACGTTGTTATCTTGTTGTTATGTTATGTACTCTAGATGACATCTTTTGATTAATTATTAAGACGAGAAACAATCAGATTTTTTTACGTGGAAAACCGACTGAGCGAAAAAACCACGGCTCCTTTCGGAGAGGTTTTAAAAGTCACTAGAATCACTCTTTTTAGGGATTACAGTAAGAAAGCTGAGGGGATTTGAGATAGAAGGTTTTGGGTCCAGCCTGAGAGAGAGCTTTTCCCGTTACAGTGAGGTATTTATATCCTGGTCTACTCTGTAGAGTCATTTCAGCAGAATGGACTTCAGCTCTAGTGACAGTCCATCAATGTCCGCAGGGGGGGCCACTCTCTGGCCCTTGCTGTACGATATACGGATGGTATGGTATGACGGCGGGAGAGTCCATACCTCTTGAAAGCAGTATGGGCACTGATGCTTCGCAAGCGCCGGTCAGTTCTAGTCCCTCTTGTTCGTCTCGGTATCTTCGGCGTCTGTTGTTCGGGGTGATACTTTCTTATGTTCGACGTCGAGCACTCACGCCGTTGATGCCACGTAAGCTTCCACGTGTGCGGTCCAGATGATGAAGCGTGGATCCAGATGCAACACTAATAATTTTATAATCTAATAGAATATTATTTATAGATATCATTAAACCAAACAATTGCTTTCTCTAGATAACATAACATAACGTCAAAATAACATTGAACCAAACACCTCCTAAATCTGATAACTCCAAGATGACAATTGATATTTGTCGTGTGAAAAGGTAATTTTGATGGCATCACATTAGGAGTAGAAATTCCAATTGTTAATAAAAGAAAATCACCACCAACTAGTAGATGTAAGTCAACCTCAGAGACCTAATGATAGATTAATGTCATAAAACTCTAGGGATGTAAATCAAGAATTTTTTAAAGTTAAAAACTAATTTGAAATTACTATACAATTACTCAAGAGCTTGAATGTAATTTATTGTTTTATTTTTTTTTATTTTGTGCAAAATCCATTAAAATGAATTAAAGTTATTTTCTATTATATTATCTAGATGAATATAAACTTTATCTCTCCTTAGGGTATCAATTTGCTATATTTCCTCTTATTTAATCACACATGTTTAGGTCAGATTAATAACAATTAAGTCCCTTTAGTTTGAATCACATGCAAGTAGGTCTTTTTCAGTTTTTAAATTAACTAAATATATTCTTTAATTTGAAATAAGGTATAAATAAATTCTTTGGTATTAATTAATTTGCTTAATAGAGAATATTTTCTTCAATTATTTAGTTAATTTGGACTTTATTATGGAATATTTCTATCAAAAATAATGTTACTAAGAAACTAAAATAACATGAGATGGGGGAATGCTCTTTCTCTTGAGCTTAGGACCGATAAAAATCATTTTGCACATATTTTGCGATCTTATTATAGCTCATATGTCGTGGTTTATCTCTTTCGAGTTATTTATGTAAAAAGTTTAAAATGTACTATTCCTATCGTAATGACCATTGACATTTATTAACGATTTCACAAAAACTTGAGCTTATAGAAAAATTGTAAGACCAGATGATTCGAATATGACTTACCTTTACGGCTTACACATCATGACAAGGAGCTAAACATTTCTTTAATAATCCTTTGATGTCATTGTTGTGAGATTCTAATCTGTGACTACTTGCGATATTATTTGTTAGAATTATTGGTAATCACTATCCTAAAATCTTAATATATCGTGATTTCAATATAGAATCATTTTAGCTTTAGAAAAACTGCATGATTTGAGTGTTTTCCAAGAATTCACTCATTTCAGTGCAACTTCAGCTCAAGCATGTTTAACTATGGAGTTTTCTATCATTAGCTTCACGATTTTGCCGCAAAAGGGGCCTCTACTATTTGAGATCCCGTTATCTACTTATGCAGTTCAGGCCATATTTAGTTCCGCCTAATATTATTATTTTAAACTTTAAATTCCTACAATTAATGTATTTATTTTATGACGATAAAAGTTGGACCGTTGATAAAAAAAGAGAGTTGCAATCACTTAATTGTTGAGGGAAAAATGAGCCACATCAGATACGTAGTAGTTTAAGGCTAATTCGACTACTAATTTTCGGATGAAATTCCCAGACAATTCGAGAGGTTTGGTCAAATTGAGTCCTGGAGTTGAGCCATATGAGATTAGCCGAACGGAATATTCGAACAGATCTGTTACTCAAATATCTATCAATCAAATCATAGGGTATTTCTTTGTTGTATGACCTCTAGGTCACTAGCTTGAGAGAGAAGATCATCATTAAAGCACGGTTTGACCTCTAGCATGAGTAAGCTACAAAGCTTCTTATGCCACTGGGGTCTCAGCAGCATTAATGAAGCTCACTATATTCGTTTGTCGTCACGTGTTATCTTATGATAGTAGTAGAACTTTTTGAACTCTAGGAGTCACAATACAACAAAACTTTTCAATTCCTCGCTTTATTATTTGACTGATTCCGCTCAGTAGAATTTGTTCCCCAAGCTACGAGACAGATTCATCCTCTTTACCTATGCCCGTTTCTAAGGAATACCACGAGGATTCACACCCTTCACTACATCAAAAACTCATTTTTAATCTTCTCCATTTCTCTTGATCCTTGTTCGAAACTTTTCACCCGAACACCAATTACACGCAACATTCATAACGTATCATTATTGGTTGTCAAGTGGTCGATCTCGTTGGAGTTGTAAAAAGGAGAAAATGGCGAGAAGACTTAAATTTAAAATTTGGAAAAAAAATTTTAGGGGCATTTACCTGCATGCCACATAATGTTTACAGCTAATAATTATAATCATGACGTGCAAAAAATAAAATATTTGTAATTTTTTATATAACAACAACAACAACAACCAAGCCTTAATCCCACTAGGTGGGGTCGGCTACATGAATCCTTTGTTTCCAATGCGCTCTATCAGTTACCAAATTCTTATCTAAGTTTAAGTAATTAAGATCACTCCTTATAGTTTCTTGCCATGTCTTCTTTGGTCTCCCTCTTCCTCTTTGTACATGGGCAAAATCCAATAACTCAATTTTTCTAACTGGAGCTTCAATTGGCCTACGATTTAGATGTCCAAACCATCGAAGCCGACTTTCTCTAAGTTTATCCTCAATTGGTGCAACACCAACTTTCTTTCGGATATACTCATTTCTCATTCTATCTTTTCGTGTATATCCACACATCCATCTTAACATTCTCATTTCTGCAACATTTATTTTATTTGTATGTTTCTTCTTTGCAGGCCAGCATTCAGCACCATATATCATCGCTGGTCTTATTACAGTTTTATAAAATTTACCCTTAATTTTGGATGGAATTTTTCTATCGCATAACACACCAGAAGCATTTCTCCATTTTACCCAGCCTGCTTGAATCCTGCTAATAACGTCATTATCTATTTCGCCATCATTTTGTATAATTGATCCAAGGTATCTAAAGCGCTCACTCTTCTTGACAATTTGATCACCAATTGTCACATCTCCAATATAAGTATTTCTTTCTTGACTAAATGTGCACTCCATATATTCAGTTTTTGATCTACTGAGATGCAAACCTTTAGATTCTAGAGCATTCCTCCAAAGCTCTAGTTTCGCTTTAGCTCCCTCTTTAGTTTTCTCAATAAGAACAATATCATCTGCGAAGAGCATACACCAAGGCACTTCATCTTGAATATGTCCAGTCATGACTTCCATAATCAAAGCAAAAAGATACGGACTTAAAGCCGAGCCTTGGTGTAATCCAACTGTAATAGGAAAATCCTTAGTCAAACCTCCTTGTGTCCGAACAGAGGTAACAGCTCCTTCATACATGTCTTTAATAACTTGAATATAAGCAGTGCAAATCTCTTTCTTTTCTAAAACTTTCCAAAGTACTTCTCTTGAGACTTTATCATAAGCTTTTTCCAAATCAATAAAAACCAAATGTAAGTTTTCCTTTCTCTCCTTAAATTTCTCCATTAAACTTCTTAGTAAATGAATGGCTTCTATAGTAGATCTACCTGGCATAAAACCAAACTGATTCTCTGATACCTTAGTATTATGGCGTAACCTTTGTTCGATCACCCTCTCCCAAAGTTTTAAAGTATGACTCATTAATTTAATTCCTCTATAATTGGCACAATTTTGTACATCGCCTTTATTCTTATAAATAGGTACTAATATACTCTTTCATCATTCATTTGGCATCCTTTTAGTCTTCAAAATCATATTAAACAATCTAGTGAGCCAAGAAACTCCTTCATCTCCTAAGCACTGCCAAACATCAATCGGGATCAAAATTTTTTATATCTAGAATGTAAATTCTCTATTATTCAAAATTTTGAATGTTTTAATGCAAATTCTCTATAAAAATTTTATGCAGATCAAGAATACGCATTAAAGATAAGAATACGCGATAAAATTTACACAAATTATAATTTTTCTTTCGTATTTATATATCAAATTTATCCCCATTTTCTATCACCTTCACGATAGCAAAAGTGTGACATATCATATCTCTATGTTTACATGTGATGTGATTTCTGCATCAAAAATCATATTTTATTAATAATGAGATGCGATGTGGTTTTATATATTAAATTCTATTTTCATAATCATACTGGAATACGATTCTAATTTTAGGATGATTCTATATCGATCATTAATATATTTGAATGCTATTTTATTTACGTGAACAGAGCTGGGCATGATATCTCTAATTTTTTATGTTTCTCGGTTAATTAATTATGGAAATAGATATGATTAAAAAAAATTAACTTAAAAAGTAAAATATAATTTAAAAAAAAACCGTAATGAATTTTGAAATGTATAAAAGCTTCTCAAATTTTAATAACTAAAAAACAAATAAACAATAAATATGTTATTATTATATATAAATATGAATATGTGTATTGTTGACAGAGAAAGACGGAGTACTGAGAATTAGCGGCACGCAACATTTCTAGTTCAGAACACTAGCATAGCAGAGCTAAAAATCATCCAGAAGAAACACAAAAAAATAAGGTGGTTCAGAGATAACTTCTTCTACGTCCACCTGGGAATCAAAGAAAAAATTGCACTAAAACTCAAAAAAGATTAGTCAGAAGACCAATATAAGAGAAAAGAGTACAAAGATTTTGCTGATAATAATAATCGTACGTTTCCCTGAAGCTCTACTCAAGGGTATTTATAGATGAGCTAAAGTGGTACTCAACCGGTTCCACGAAGACTATTAATGATGTTAAAAAGAGGACACATGAATTCTTGATTTGTTTGGCAGTTGAGAACCGGATGATTAACTGCTGATGATCGGGAACCTGCAACTTCCAATTAACCGGTAACATGAAGGGTTCTGCAGTAGAAGTTACAAACAGGATGCTAACGTAATAACTTTACTAGGCTGAGAGACAACGACAGTTATAGATAATCAAATAACGTGGTCGATATAATTGGCAAGAAGCCAGACATCATCTCTGATAGTTGGATATTTCTGCAAAAGCAGACAAGTATGATTAGTCAAATATACGGCTGAGATTCAACATTAAATCCAGGTATAAACATGCATTTTTATTGATTTCTTATATATTTAATGATTAAAAATATTTGCTAGTCTGATTTTTATATTTGTTATTTAATTTACATTATATAAACAATATTATCCTAAGCTAAAATATACATAAAAAATGTCATTATCACATATCAATTTTGGGTATTAATCTTACACGTATAACTCAACTAAACCACAACGCTATTTAATTAGGTTGATGACAACATGAAAATTTAGGGTTAAATTACTTATAAGCCCTTTATCATGTCCTTGTAAATGAAATTAAAATAAGTAATTATTTTATAATTTTTTAAGTACAATTAAAATATTATATACACATTTTATTTTGTATAATATTGTATTTAACAATAATTTATATGCTTATTGTGTGCATAGCGTAATTGTTCAAGAGAGTACAACAAATTATATATGTTATTTTGAATATGTAATATAACTTTTTATTAAAATTAAATATTTTTATTTATATAAGAAATTATGAAAAGTCTCTTTTATAAAATCCATTACTTCTGAGTCAACTCGACTAACGTTCGAGTCGAGTTCTTCAACTCACTCAAGCGAGACTTAGATTGAAATATTACGGTATTTAGGGTGTTTGAAAAATTTTAAAAAAAGTATGGATTTTAAAGTGTAAATTTACCACTTTGTTGATAAATATTGGGCCACATATGGGCCGCATTATGGGCCCAAAATTGTTTAGCCCAAAATTAAACCCATGCAAGAAAGTAGTACAAACTTGTCTAGATAGAATGAATGACTAGTTTATTCTTATATATTTCTCCTTTTGCTTTAGTATTTGCTCTAACTTAAAATAATATCTAGGCTTAATTACTGAAAAAATTCATGTATTTAAGCAATAATTATTATTTAATTTATAATTTTTAAACATTTGCTAAAAGGACCCTATAAAAAGTCTATTGCTATAAAATTTAACAAATTTCTAATTTTACTATTAATATTTCTTCAAATTTTTATATTTATACTATTGCAAATTCTGTATTACTCATAGCCACCTTCACGTTGATGCTACCTTACTGCCGCCACTACCTCATCGTCATTGCCGCGTTGTTGCTGTCGCCTCGTCGATGCTACTTCCCTGTCACCACCTTGTCGATGTCGTCTTACTACCTGCACCTCACCGAGATAGAGAGGGAGAGAGAGAAAAAGAGAGAGATAGATAGAGAGAGGGGGGAGAGAGAGAGAGAGAGAGAGATTGGAGGTGGTGAGCGTTGGTGGCACGCCCCACTCTGCACATGTTTGCGCTTGCCTAGGCCGGAGAGGGAGAAAGAGAAAGAGAGAGAGGGGAGGGGGGGGGGGGCAAGCTGCCAGGGCCCCCCCCCCCCTTCCCCCCTACCGGGGGGACAGAGAAGAAAAAAAAAAATTTTTAAAAATTTTTTTTTTTCTTCTCTGTCCCCCCGGTAGGGGGGAAGGGGGGGGGGGGGGGGGGGGGGGGGGGGGCAAGCTGCCAGTGCGCCCACCCCCCTTACCTCCTACGCGGGAGACAGAGAAGTAAAAATAAAATTTTTAAAAATTTAAAATGAAATATTTCCTTAATTTTGATAAAAATCGTCAATAAAAATCTGTTACGTAATAATTATAATTTATAAAAAATTTTAGTGTCATAATATTTTTTAAATAAGAATTTTTTAATAAATAATTATGAATAAATTATAAAAATCTTTTAATAATTAACTCTAATATATATCTAGCTAACTGAGCTTGGTATAAGAAGTCCTACATTAATATATAGATTTTCATTAACTTGAGCATTAAGCTGTTCCTACCAATATATTTACAGCTCTAGCTGCATTGGGGCTTCGAAATTTCATGCGTGAATTAATAAGTTTTTAATGTTTTTTTTATAGAAATAAATTTTTAATGTTAGGTTTGCAAAATATAGTAAAAATAAGTAAAAGAAAGAATAAAGTAAAATTTCAAAAATAAAAAAATCATAGGGTAAACTTATAAGGAATAATTAATAATTTATATGATAATTACCTACATGCCACACAATTTAATTTTATTTATTTCTTATCCATCCATTCTTAGTTAATTACGTTATGCATACTCAGAACATTACAAAATCTTACATACACATATTTTAACTTATTTCTATTATAATGAGTTATTATAATTTTTCAATAACCTAACTATAATTAGATTATAAAAACTGAGCAGTTCATCACATTATTTTAAGGATATTTAAATATATTTTGAGTGAAAATCCTAAAACCTTAATGTTTAGGTGGCGGCAAAGGAAGGAGACATCCGCGACGTGAATTAATTTTAGGATAAATCAGCGCTTTAGTATGGTATTGAGGAAGAGAAAAATATGTACTATTAATAGTAAAAATATAATTTTAATGATTTACTAACAGAATATTTTTTTTCAATTAGATTTTGATTAAATTTTAACTCAAATATATGTATGTAAGATTTTACAATATTTTGAGTGTGCATAGCGTAATTAACTAAGAATGGATGGGTAAGGTATAAATAAAATTAAATTGTGTGGCATGTAGTTAATTATCCCTAATTTATAAAGATAAGGAATCAACAGATTAGATATTAATTAAATCTATTCGATGGCTTTTAATCACAGGGCCAGTTTATTAGTTTTAATAAAATTAAATTTAAATTTAAATAAAAATTATTTTATTAAAATTTATAAAAAAAATATGAAATAAAATTAGTTATTATATTATACAAAAAATATGATATGAGTTAGCTATTATTTTAATACGTAGAATATATAAAAAAAAATTAATTTTTATTTTGAATTATGTGTATTATGTGAAATATAGTTAATTTTTAATGTTAAATATTATGTGTGATATAATATTTATAATTAAATTTAATTAGATTAATTTTAATTATGCTGAACAAAATTGATACAATATATATTTTAAGACTCATTTAGCACATGTTAAAAATTAATTAAATTATTATTTTATTAATATTTTAAATTTATTATGAATTTTAATAATTTTATTTTATATATAGCATAAATTTTAATAAAATAAATTAATTTTATTTCACATTTATTATAAGTTTCAATATTAAAATTTACTTTTTTTTAGTTTCTTATATATTTTTTGATATTAAAGTAATTTTATTTTTTATTAAATTTACAAAATAATATATTTTTTATGCCTCATTAGATTTTAATAATATGAACAAATATCAGCCATGTGGTCGGCTATTGAAGGACAAAATTGAATTCATCAAATGTTTTAAAGGAAGCATAATATTATTTTAATTTCATATTATGTTATTTAAATAAATAATTTTTTATTTGATAATATTTGTAAATAATTTTATAAAAAATTATAAAATTTTTATAAAAAATTTAAATAACATAACATAATATCACAATAATATTGAACTAAATGCCTCTAAAGTATAATAAGTTCAACGATTCTTATCCGTCATTTTATGATTGCCGAAATTCAAATTTTGAATTAGAAATTTCTAACATAAGTTACAATTTTTTTTTTTTTTCACAAATATGCTATATCAAATTTATATAAGGTAATCTGCAAGGAGTGAAACTTTATGATATTTATTTTACATTATCTATAATAAGCACATATATTACATATAGGTTATTCTGTTCAAAATTTTCGTTAATCTTAAGGTGATAAAAGATCATGTTCGAAAAAGATAGTGGGGAGATGCAGAATTTTGCTAATTATTTTGTGTTATTTGTAACAACACGGGCACATAAGTTGCTCAAAATTTTCATTAACTATTTGCTAAGAATCAAGTTCGATGAGATGCTAGACTTTGACATTTATTTTGTACTATTTGTAACAAAACACCTATATAAGTTACTTAAATCAAAAATTTCATTAACCATTTGTTGACAGAGGATTAAATTTGAAAAAAATTAATGAAGAATCTCGTACCAAAAAACATCTCAGTTTGTAAGTAACCCCTGAAAAAAATACGAAAGTGCATTAAAAAAAGACTTAGTATTTATATGATTAAGAAGTAGATTCTTATGCATCAATAGGTTGAGTCAAAGCTAAAGATTTGCTAGTCTAAAAGTGTTCGCTTGAAGTTAAATAAGAAATTAAAGAAGTAAATGAAGTGGACCCTCTCTCTTTCTTAGGAAATTATAAGAAAGGGACGGGCTCAATACCGAGGAAGGCCCCTCATTAGACATGCACTTGAATGAAATGAAATTTGATTTGTACTGACTAAATTGACCCTTAATGCTTAGATTGCTAATTGTTTCTCTAGCATTAGTCGGTAGGTGTTAAATGTCTTGGTGCGTTTATCCACTTTAATGTTGCATTCATCACCACTTTCTATCATAATTGTGTCATTAAGGTGACAACTTATACAGATCTACTCCTTCAAACCCCAAATCGAGATTTCATTAACCTTAGAATATCTATGCATATCAAAGCTTATTCATGCTCTTTATACGTCCAGATCGTCCGTCCTTGTTGTTGTTTTGAGTATATTGTCATTACTAACTTTGGACTTTTGTAGTAACATTTAGCTTTGTTACAAATTGTTTAGATACTCAGGGTTATCTATTAGCTATGGTTGTGACCTCCTGTGCATTTTATGTCTTTTGCTACTAGACTTCTTTTTTTATCAACTTAATATTCTTTGTCATATGTCTATCCATTAATTAATTGCCTTGCCACTTATTCAGAAGTATAAAAAGATTGTCCTAGTACTTTGCTGAGCGCTCGTGATCGTATCAGCAAAAATAGTTATGCTTCTTTAACCCCAACTTCCTCTACTGCTCACTTCTATGATCAAGATGCAACCTAATTATATGCCTATTAAATGCTCTCATCACTTTTTAGATTGGTGCTCCAATATCTAGACATTGATCATGCTTATGATTTCTTGTTGGCATGCCTTTATCAAGTTAAAGTCAATTGCTTTCACCAACTGAGTATCGTATCATCTTTTGTTATCTTCTATTGATACCTATAATATTTCTTAATCTAAAAATACAGTTATTATCTATTTTGATTTCAAATAACTGGCTAACTTGAGTATTTTCTATGAGGTCACATATTTCAGTATTACTCACCCAAGCATGCCTCTCTATAGAGTTTTTTATCATTAGTCTCACTGTTGTTCTTCTAAAAGCATTTTTATTATGTGGAATCACATTATTTACTTATACAATTTAGGAATACCCATCTCTTTTTGATGTGAGACGATTCATTCTATCTGAAAGCCTACCAGGAGCTACTCCTTGTCTGGGTGATTATAATTCACTCATATGAATATCATCTTGGTGATTATTTCTCTCCCTTTTCGGTCTCAGGTCATCATAGGCTTATTAGCTCGCTTAGTTTATCCTTGAATATGTTATACTGTGAGAGGTCGGCTTTGATACCATTTTAGTGATGCTCATGGTCGAAAAAGCAGAGAGTGATTGCTAGGTAATATCCTAAGAGAAAACATTCCTAAGGTAAGGTGCAACACTTTGCAAATTTTTAGGCTGAATAATGAGTGATGAGAGCGGTACAGTATTTGAATTATCTCATATTAGAAAGGGAGAAGGTTTTGAGCTGTATAAGTAGATAATGTGATCTCAAATGAAAGAAACGTTTGGGTAAAATTGTGAGGTTAATAATGAGAAACTCCATATTTAAGTATGTTTGAGCTAAAGTAGTACTAGGATAAGTGAAATCCTGAAAATTACTCAAGTCGAATAATTTTCTAAAGTCAAAGTAAATAATACATCTATATTTGGATCACAAGATGTTATAATAGAGCCGATATCTTATAGTACGATGTGGTTCAAAGACGAACCAGGTGAAAGCTGGTGTGCCTGTGATGCCCATAGTAGAAAAGACGGAGAGTGATTGCCGAGTGATATCTTAAGAGAAAGAAATTACTGAGATAATGTATAGCTCCTAGTAGGCTTTTAGGTAAAATAATGAGTGATGAGACGGGTATAGAAATAAATCCTCCCATATTAGTAGATAATATGATCTCAAATGAGAGAAACGTCTTTTATAGTAAAACGATAAGGCTAATGATGAGAAACTTCGTAGTTAAGCATGCTTGAATTACAATAGTATTTGGATAAGTGATCTCCTAGAAAGTGCTCAAGTAGTGTAATTTTTTAAGGTCAAAGCAAACAATACCTCTATATTTGAATTATGGGATGTTATAATATATTATCAGAGCCAACCTCCCACAATATGATATAGTTTGAGGACAAACTAGGTAAAAGTTAGTGGGCCTATGACGCGCCCGTGGCCAAAGAAGGTGGAGAGTGATAGCCGAATAATATCCTGAAAGAAAGGAATCACTGAGGCAAAGTGTCTAACAAGCTTCTAAATCAAATAATTAGTAGTCAGAAGGACACAAAAATAAATTATCTCACATCAAAATGGGGGAGATATTGAGTTGTATAAGTGGATAATATGATCTCAAATAATAGAGGCACTTTTTGAGGCAAAATCGTGAGGCTAATGATGAAAAATGCTGTAGTTAAGCATGCTTGAGTTGAAGTTGTACCGGGATAGGTGGCATCCTAGGAAGCACTCAAATTGCATAGTTTTGTAAGACCAAAGCGGACAATACTTCTATATTTGGATTATAAGATGTTACAATATTCGGTAAAATCACATTATTATTAGTCTTACAGTTTTATTCCAAAATGTCCTTACTATTTGAAATTATGTTATTTGCTTATACAGCTTAGGAACTCTCTTTTTCTCTGATGTGAGACTAATCATTTCTGCGCCTTTCCATCTTGAAGCCAGTTAAAAGTCATTTCTTATCCGAGTGATTTTAATTCACTCATATGGATATCACTCAGGCAATCACTCCACGTCCTTTTCGATCCTAGGTCATCGCAATAATCATATGAGATTTGTATTGTCCTTTCATCGCATTGATACCTTGAATATCTAAGATGATCATGCTATATACTATACATCTCATCCATTAATATTTATGGATTATGTGGGGTATGATATAAGAAATCATATTTTATGCTTTTCATAAAAGATAATTTTTAATACATGTGTAATTTCTCTGTTTGATTTTTGGCATAAAAGTTTTCTTAAAATCATGTAGCCCATACTAATTATATAAGAACTTGCAAAATTAGAGAAAAATTAAAGAAAAATTAAAGAAAAAAAGGAGCAACTAATTGATTAAAGATATCAAAATTTATAGGTTTGTCAGTTACATATACATTGAATGCCTTTTGTATCATTGCTTCTTTTTTTTTTTTCCTTTAATTCTGCCTTTTGTATTGGGCTGTTACCGATCCGATTTTGAGCCGAGCTAATACTGGCTCGAAATTGGATTGATTACATTTCGATCGACTCAAAATTGACTCGAGCTCGATTGGGTTCGACTTCGAGCCGACTCGAGTCGATTCCAATCGACCTTGAGCCGATTTCGATTCATTTTCGAGCCAGCTCGAAAATAAATCAAATCTCAATTTTTTTAAGGCGATCTCAAGCCGGGTAAGCTCGACTCGATTCGACTCGAGATCTGCTCGGATTATAATATATATATTATATAACACATATATTATATTTAATATATATTATATACATATATTATAATATAAAATATATTTTAATTCGAGCTAATTTCGAGCTGGATCGAGCCGAGCGTACCCCGGCTTAAAATCGGCTCGAAATTATTACCGAGCTGAACTTTTGGCTCGTTAGTCGGCTCATTTAGATCGACTCGATTTCAATTCAATCTAAAATCGATTCAATTTTCGATCCATATTAACACCCTTACTTTTGTACCATTGTTATGTTTGCAGTAAATTATCATTTTAAAAATTTATCTATTTATTTATTTCTTGATAGAAGCCATTTTTAAAATGAAATAATTACCTACATGTCACACCATTTTACTTTATTTACGCGTTACCTATTCATTCTTAGTTAATTACGTTATGCACACTCAAAATATTATAAAAATCTTACATACACACACTTAAATTAAAACTCAGTCAAAATCTATTTGAAAAAAAATATTTCGTTAATAAATCATTAAAATTATATTTTTACTTTTAATAGTACATATTTTTTTTCTTTCTCGATGTTACACTAAAATACTGATCTGTCCTAAAATCAATTCACGTCGCGGATGTCTCCTTCCCTTGTCACTACCTAAACATCAAAGTTTTAAGATTTTCACTCAAAATATATTTAAATATTCTTAAAATAATATGATGAACGATTTAAATTTTTTGTAACCTAACTATAATTAGGTCATTGAAAAATTAAATTGCTCATTATAATGAAAACAAGTAAAAGTATGTGTATGTAAAATTTTATAATGTTTTGAGTGTGCATAACGTAATTAATTAAGAATGGATCGGTAATACATAAATAAAATAAAATGGTGTGGCATGTAGGTAATTATCCTTTTTAAAATTTAGACTTTTTTTTTAAAGGAAAACTAGTTTTTTTTTTTAATTTTAAAATAAAATAATAAAAGAATAGAGAAGATGAATCTCCTGCGGTCAATTTATGATACTATTTTGCAAAATTTATTTTCAATTTCGTCATTTAATAATACAAAAAAGTTATTATCGTACTACATGAGTATTTGTCAAAATTACCAAATTAATTTTAGATGAACGTTTCAGAAAAACTATATTGATTAAACAATTCATGATGTTTATCCAAAAAGAATCTAAATGAAATGATACAAACTAGATCAATATAAAAGTCTTTTAAATGTTGGGGTTCTACATGCAATTTATAACAAAAAATTATTTTAAAAAAAAATTATATACATGATTGATTTTGTTTAGTAAAATTTATATCTGTCACTCTAAAAAATTCATTATTTTCAAGCAGCACTTATTTTTAGGCAGTACTTCTCATTTTAGAGTAAATTTACTTGCAATACTCTGCTTTTGAAGTTAGATATGTGTGTAATATAAAAATAATAAATTTTGAAAGTACCGCCTGAAAATAATGAATTTTTGGAAGTAACAGTTGTAAATCCCCTTTTATTTATTTTTTTATTATTCAAAATTTATTTATGCTAGTGTCATCCTATGATCTTTACTATTACATATGCATCACATAGGTTAACAGATCTATTGGAAATAAATAGAATATGCGCACCACATTTTATATGTACATCACCTGCCCGACAAGCACCATATTGGGTAGTCAATTATTATAATCTAAGCACCGTCGGCTACTGCCGATGGTTATGCTGCCCATTGTTATTGTCGATCACCACTATAGGTATTTAAATTAAGTTAACTATAGTTTAATTACGATAATTTTGACGAAGAGTTATTATTATGTGTTAACACGTGGTTCCTGCGCTGCATCCTGGCCGAACACGCGCCCGTCAGGTTTGTACTCGATTGATTTGATTTGCTGACTCAGCTTCAGGTTTTGCTGGAT